>JACM01032213.1:0-10185 GCA_000787095.1 Periophthalmodon schlosseri
AAGAGCGGGTATTATGCAAAATTATATATATATAACCCCCCCTCTTCTCTACTCTCCTTCTCTCTCTCAGTCTATCCTCACCCTCTATCTTTCTCTCATCTCTCCTCTCCCCCTCTCTCTCTTCCTCCTTCTCTCTCCTCTGCAGTGAATACAAAAATAGCGTTGGGAAACAGAATATCTGATTTTGCCGCAAAGACCTGATTCACATAGCTTGCATTTCAACCAGCCTCCCCCCCGCTGTCTCTCTCTCCCCCTCTCCCTCCCTCCCTCCCTTCATCCATCTCTCTCTCTCTCTGTTATCTGGAGAGGCAGATGGTGCATTTGGAGGAGATCTTTGACGTGAAACAGGAGAGCAGTGGAGAGATGGAGGAGTGAGGGAAAGCGAGAACGTTTTGTGATGGAGAGATCCTAGCAGAGGTCAGCCAAGCATGGACCCACTGACAGGGGGGAGTCTCATAGTCTGCTATGATCCAAACTGACGTCACTCTAGTTTTTTTTTTTGTCGTTTGGGCTGTTGTTGCATAATAGGAATGACTAGAAGAAGCTGACAAGGTTGTGTTCATGTTGCTTTCTAGAATCCTTTAAGGTTTAAACCAACTGGATTTCAGTTGAAACTGGCAACCCAAATGAGAGAGTCATCTGAGGCTCCTTTTGCTTTCTGATTGGACTAATCATCTTGAACTAAAACGCCAAATCATAAGATAAACAATGTCCAGTGTTGTTGTGATTAAGAATAAATCAGTATTAGTACAATTGTTATCCGTAGTAGATATATTTGGCTTAAACATTTACCTCGTATCTGGGGTCATGAGGTCATGTTTATGGCATTTGAAATAAAAATAATGCATAACCTATCTAAGCAGCAGAGTGTTTAGCTTGTCTGTAGTTTACAAGTTTATAAATCAATCTGTCACCTGAGTCATATTTTGCATAATGGTTCCAGCCCTTAATGGGTGAGCTAACTGCTATTAGCATACTTTGATTATCCCTATTGTCTTCTATGTTTTTGTTTCAGGTCTGAAGACGGAGGAGTAAATAGGCACTATTGGGAAGAATACTTTGAACATGTATTTACTACTACTACTGCTTAATACTGACTACCTGCATTAAAATGTATTATGCAAAGTATTCCCATGCATGGTCCAATCAGAGTACTGTGTTCTGAATACTCAGAATACTTTTACACGGAGTTGCTTTTAAATTTTAGAGTAAAGACGCAGCATAGGATTAAAAACAGCTTTATGTTTGTTTCACTGTTTGTGCATTTATTTATCACTGACTGGAAAAGTTCAGATCTCACATGTTTCACCACCAGAAGTGAATTTTCTATTTCTCTCGCTGATTCTTTGCAGTTTGAACCCAAAATTTTGGGATCAAATACTGCAATGTATTCCTCTGATGTTGTAAAAGTAACTGTACTCTGAATACCACCAAATGAAAAAGTACTTGTAGCAGAATACAGTTACTCAAAATTAGTATCCAGAATGTATATTCTCTGTACATGTATTCAGTTACTCCCCAACACTGTAAATAGGTCACAGGTTGTTGAAGCCTTAGACCCCATAGAAAGGTGAAAGTAGCAGTCTCTATAAGGTGAAATATGAATATACAAAGTGTCATTTGTATATGGTTTACATCTGTCTCCACTATTTCTCCAGCTTTTGCAGTGCGCAGCTAAACCAGTGAGCACCTATTGAGTTCAAACCTACAATTACTAAAATGAGCCAGTCTTGGTTAAATAAACGCTCATTAAACTTCAAACGTTTCTCGTGGACAAACTGGACCTGCAGGTTTGGACAATGGTGGACTGATTGCTTCTGCAGGGTGCTCCAGGAAACAGGAAAATGAACAGGCCCTACCACTGAGAAAACTTTCAAATCGGAACTATGTTGAATGTTCGAAAAAAAGAACTCTACCTCAATGCTTTGTTTGTGCTGATCATTCAGAGCTAAGGCGTGAGCCCGGCAACAGATGCACAGAGAATAGGGCTGGTTTATATAAGGCACTTCAATGGAGATTAACAAAGAGCCAATATGGAACGTTGGAGGTCAATGTCAATTATCATACATTTGCTGATATAATTTTAGCAATAGTATTCACTGAAAAAAGTAGCTTTTCAGAAATGTTGCATGTAGTTGTTTCTAATAGGTTGCAATTTGATGATGTCATACATACCAGATGGAGGCCAGGAGCTCATGTAAGTCTATGGGAGATTCATTGTTTTTGGAAGTAATATCCAACAAATGTTGAACCTTGACATTATTAGTTTGGGACCGATACTACAAACTTGTCATGTTAATCTTATGGCTTAAAGTCCTTTTAACAACAATCACGTTTTGGGGGTTGAATAATGGCACCACTTCATGAGGCTATTGTAAAAATAATTTAAATTTTGTTTATTTAAAGTGACAGAGAAAACGTTGAACTTTGTGCCAGTTTTTGTTTCATGTGGATAGGCCCATAATTATAGAGATATTAACCATAAACCAGGTCTGACTGTTACACAGCAAAATCCACCTGAGAATTCAGACCCGTCTCCAGCTCAATATTAAATTCTTTAAACCCCAGCACCTGCAGCCAATTATGAGTCAGTGCTAGTGCAGCCTCTGCAGCTCATAAGGCCTGTCCATATACTGACAGACACACACGTATATGTGTCACTATCTGCAAGTTAAGGCTCTGGACACACAGGCTCAGTTGTGATTGTTGTAGATTTTTTTTTTTTAAATTAAGAGTGCAGTAGCCTCCCTTTAACAAAAAAAAAAAAAAAATTACTTCCAGCAAGTCATAGTTTTTCCAGAATTGCCCAAAGCCACAGAAGTACAAACATTGCACTTGCACAGAATCGTCTGCGTATGAATCTTTCAAAATGGCCGCCTCTAAGTGTCTAAATCACATTAGACCAGTGCTGTACCTCTTAGCTCTCCTTTTACCTGCATTACCCCGGCTCTTCACTGCACAATCAGGCACTTTGTTCTGCTAAGTGTATTGCTACATCCACCTTACACTGTTAAGACCGAGCACATAATTACAGATGACCCAATGGAGAGAGTGTCCTTGAATACCAATACAGCCCAGTGCTTCTACTTAGCCTTATGCTATATAGTTAGCCTTGGAGCTCAGAACAAAGTTTGATATTGCGTTAAGTCTAATCAGTTTTAACAATTAAAACTATATAAGTAAATAAGTAAATGTTTTAACACATCGTTCATTTAAAAGTTATAACCATAGCCAGTATAAAGACGTGGACTAAGTGAGTGTGACATCACCCATAGCGTTCGGTTCCAGTCAAATGAAGCTCATCGAGGCTAGAAGTTAATTGCATATTAGGAATTCCGACCGCAAGTGTCATAGCAACCAAAGAGCCAATCTGGAGCCAGGCTGTTGAATGTAATGCTCCTTCCCACTCACACTGCTGGGTTAGCAGGGAACGGGCACTTAGCAACGCTGTCAATCAAACCTGTTGCTAACGCTAGCGGAAGACTTCGGCGAAAGAAGGCGTTTGATTTGTCTGTTATTAATGTTCATATCTTGAGTTACGGACACAAAAGCGAAATACAAATACCAGAATCATGTAGAGCGGGTTAATACGAACATTTTAAGACCAAAATGAGTCTGACAGCAGCAGTTACAGAGAGAGGGGCCACAGATTTCCAATGTAAAGTAAACTGGAGCCAGAGTCAATGAAGCCGGAAGCGCGCCCATGCTCACTTTCTATTTGGAACATGGCAGCTAGCAGGTTAGCTATGTCCATTTATATATACAGTCTATGGTTATAAATTAATGTTTGAGAGTTAACTTTGGTCTTTGCTGTCATTGGCTTCCTGTAGATGTTATCTGCATTAGCATAACATAGCATAACAGCGCAATTATAACTGCAGAGGCCCACAGCTGCGGAGGAGTAGGTCACAGACAGCAGATGGACAGAAGGGAGAAAACTAAAGGGAAAATAACAAGAATAAACATTGCAGTTGCTGGATATTTAAAGTTTTGATTTTTACTTTCTCAAAAACAGAACTATTTCATTTTAAACAGGTTGCACTAATACAAACTCCTCACTTTCCCAACTCATTCGCATTCACAACTTTCACAGAGGCAAGAGCGAAGTTTTGTTGTTAATGCTGACAACAGGGTATAGCCTCTTTAAAGGCCCTGTACCTGATCGTTCCCATATATTTGTGCAACATTTGTCTTAAGAGCCACACCACAGTTCTTTGGAGCTAAAATTGGGAGTGTTTTTTTTTCTTTTCTACAATTTTTGCCTTTGAACCCAGCACACAGTCAGAACTTTAATCGGATGTGCATATCTCTAGTACAAGGTGTGTCTTTCCAGTACAGATAGATTGCATACGCAGATCTTGAGGTCAAAATATGTCTATTGCATGCTCTCTCCATCTAATTAGAAAGTGTTTTATTGTCTGATAATCAGCTGTTAGCATCGCCATGGATACAAAACTCCGCTCTGGTGTCTGAAAGTTGTAAAAAGTGCTTATAAACTCATTGTGGTGAATAAATAAGATGCTCAGAATACATAAGCAAGCACTGCAAACCATTTAAAATGAACTAGTTCTGTTATTCACATTTTAAGAGAGTAAAAACCGGGTAGAGTGCCTTTAGAAGGTGTTCCAGTTAAAGTTTAGTAATTGTAATTTGAAAAACCCAGCCTCTTAAGACAACTGGAGCACACTATTGCTACATGGACCTCTGTGCAAAGTACCGCTGATAGACTTTGCTGTGGGCCACGTAATCAAATCGCCTTCTTTATGTTGGTGTTTTTAAGGCGCGCCATTGCACATCAAAATGAGATTTATTGGCTTCAGACTCCGCGGGACACTTCATCTGGCCAGGCCCGGGGCGGCGGGGGTCACGGGTGCACCGGGGACTTGCCCATGTTTCATTTACCCCGCGTCAGATATCCAGGGCAGAAAAATAACACTGATGGGTGTTAATGGAGCTCTGGAAGGCACACGCACACATATATTTAAGCACATATATCGGGAGTGCAAGGTAAGATGGATGCCTGTGAGCAGGACGGTGTAAAGTCATCAGCGGGAAGGGTGCCAGAGAGCAAGGTTCAAACGGAGAGCACGGTTCAAACGTTCAAAGCGTGTGGTGATTAAGAGGGGTATCTGGTTACATGTGGGTGACACTGGACTTGGTAAGGAGAGAGATTGGCGAGCGTAAATCAGTTAAAAAACAAGAAAGATATAGGAAAATTATCACCGTCATATTCTAATTTATAAAGTGATTTGAGTGTTTGCTCACCGACCAGAGGGTAGCAAGTTCAAACCTCACTCGATTACATATATTTCCGATGTGTCTTTGTGACTTCTGCCCATATGCAAATAAATGTGGAGTGTGAAAGGAAGGGCATCTAGTTTAAAAAGCTCTACCATCCCCAAATAATAAGAGCAACTGGAAAATACAAATTAACAAAATAATTATAAGTTTTACTTTTAGGTTGTTGGAGACTGAGAATTTGGCGAATAGCTGAATGAAATATGGCATTGTAAAGGACCACTGAAGGATAGCGTGACAAAAAGCCACTGATTATATTGACCTATAATGAGGGGTATTTAAAGTGTGTGGGGTATTAACTGTAACACATAATATAAGTGTGTGGGGGTATTAGCTGCAACACATAATATATTTAGATCACCATGTTACCTTTTATTGTTTTGAAAATGCTATATTTGCTGAAAACAACATATTAACATGTTTTATAAGTTTCACTTTTGTTTTTGTTTCACTTCGCTTTGCGCCCCCTCCCCCTTCAGAATGACATCACAACACAATCAGCGCGTATCCTGCTAATGAAACTACTGCACATCACACCAGGTTTGTGAAGTCGTAGTGTACTGTTTTGTATCATGTTTTGTATATTTATGGAGGATTGTCGTGTGGGAGCATAGGTGACATTAGGCTTGTAGCGGAGCATTGCACAGAATTTTACAGCTAACCATAAGGAGGGTTCAATTAGGGGAGATTGAAACCTCTTCAGGCATGTTTTTGATGATATAACATTATAGCATGGTAGAAAGCTAAAAAATGTCAATCTAGTGTAATCCTCCCTCTTTAATAATGGATCAGGTGGTAGTATTCATTCTATAACAAGATTCTGGTTTGAATCCCTCTCTCCTTTCTTGGCTGTTTATCAAACTTCACACATGGTATAAAATGCTTGCAGTCTCTCCTGTTTTCCTTAGCAACCAAAACTAAATGAATTCAGTCAAGCCCTTTCAAAAAATGAACCTGTCAAAAACCATGTTCCTATCCATCCAGAACCCGGGGCATCAGGTTTAATTTATGAAGCGCTTACAGTACATTATGGCGTATGGGGGCATGTACAGACTATTGATATGGACACGCGTGGGCGGACATGGTAAGGTCATGATAAGTTACGACGCTCATACGTGACCCTGGTTGCGGTGAGCGATAGCCATTGCTTTAGCATTCTGGGACATTTCGGAGGAACCAGGATCTATGGGGAGAGGTGAGATGGTCAGGGGGGACGCAGACACGATGGACCCCGACGAGAAGCACCTCCGCCTGGCCTGATGGATGTGTGTCCCAAGCTGTGCTCTGGATGTCCATCTACCACACATGTCCAACCGCAGACAGCTCATGCATTTTGATCAGCCTCTGACCTCATCTACAAAACCGGAGGAGCAGGAGGAGGGCACCCATAGGAATAGTGTATGAACTATAGATAGGCTAATCACTCTGCAAATGAACCAAAATACAATATTCATTTGAAGTAGGACTAAACACCTAAACTCTGCACGCAACCACATTTCAAGCTGAGCTGCTAAACTGGGCAGTACTTGAAGGACTAAAGGGGAGCGTGTCGGGAGGGCAGTTCTTACATAGCCAAGGACAGTTTGCATATTAATTTCACAAAATGGCTACCTCTTTGTTTCCAAATCTTATTATGGCTCTTAGCTCTCCTTTTACCTGCATTATCCTGCACAGTCACTCACAGGCAAGCACGGTGTAGTTCCAAGTGTATTATGTCCACCTTACATTGTCAAATTAACAATGAGCCTTATTTACAAAAGCCCCATTGGTTGTGTAACATTCTACAACTGAATATCTTTATATAGAGGGCAGGGGCCTATCCATGGGTTTATAGTGATGAATAATTAGGGCCTTTGGCACAGAAATTAAAAACAAAATAATCTAATCTATTCCTCAGTCTTTAAAAACGCAGCATTACACCTCTGTGGAGTATGAACTGTAACACATAACATTTGTACATCACCATGCTTCCTTTTTTTGTTTTGAAAATGCTACATTCACAGAAAATGTATGTTTTATAAGTTTCACTTTCATTTTTGATGCTCTGAGTCTCCCCTCCCTTTGCTCTCTGCACTAAGTCACTCCCCCTTCAGAGCTCTATCACAGCACAATCAGCATGCAGCCTATTAATGAAGCTACTGCACATCAAATCTGGTTTGTGAAGTTGTAGTGTATTGTTTGTATCCTGCTCTGAATGTTTATGGAAAAGTGTCATGCGGGAGCATGGGTGATGTAGGCTAATAGGCGGAGTCTTGTACAGGCTAGCTGTAATTGTAAGGAGAGTCTGAATAGAATATTGGGTGACATATAAAACCACTTCGGGTATGTTTTTGATGAGGGCAAAATGTGATAACAGGGTAGAAAACTCCGAAAACACTCACCAATAAGCATTAGCATTATTTCTTAGGGACTGGGTCCAATAATTTGCTATATTCAATGTAAAGCTTAGAGTCCTTTCAAATGACAATGCATTTATGGTCACAACTATTCTTTAAGAAAATATTTCAGCGTAGTTCATTTGGACCCACTTTATATCAGCTTTTGTTTCATGTGGATAGGCCCAGTAATTACAGAGATATTAACCATAAACCAGGTCAAACATCTGCATCTGCCAGTTACACAGGAGATGCCACCTGAGAATTCTCACCTGTCTCCAGCTCGGTTTAAACTTTTTTATTTGCATGTTTTGATATCACGTGAGCCTATTGTAAAGAGTGCCCTTGAATGTCCACCCCCTTCTCCTATCCTTATGGTCAGGAGGGACACAACCACAACTCCTCTGAAGGATGCCTGCCTGGACCCACCACCCATCTCCACCCCTCTGACAGCTCATGCATTTTGATCACCTCCGACCTCATATAAAAGACACCGCCGAGACCATATACGGCGATGGTATGGCTAGCAGCGCCGACCCACCGACCCACCAACCCACCCCGCTGACAATGAGCGCGGGGCCGGTTGCGCTACTCACCGGGGGCCATGGAGGAGAGGAAATGGAAGCGAAAATGACTCTGGATGTACCAATAAACGGTGTGGAGAAGAGACGGCCAGAGAATTGATTTCGAATGGTGCGCTCGGGTGGAGGTACTTGACAGCCCGAGCGTGTGTGTGTGTGTGTGTGCGTGTGTGTGTGACGGGCTAGGTGGGAGTCATTCAGCGGAGTGACATTGTGATTTGATTGTAGAAAGTGAATGGGTTCGATATGTAATAAACAGCTTTAATGTCGGACTTGATTGAATTGAAATAGCGGTGTGTCCGGCTGTGAGGAAATGGGTGATTGGCAGAGAGAATTGCGACTGTACCATCGCCTGAGACCACAAAGACTCACAAGTATACAGCGATAAAGAGTACAAGGCAAGTGTTTTGTCATGCGGGTGTAGTGATGGAACAAGCATTCAGCTCTAGAATCTGATGAAGTCAGGATTTCAGATGGATGGAGATGGGAGATTCACTGGTTTTTGAAGTAAATATCCAAACTTGTGATTCACAAATGATGAACATGATCAGCAGTTGTTAGAGATTGGCTCCGCAAACTTGTCTAATGTCTTATTTTATGGCTTAAAATAATTTAAACTAGTGTTGTCACGATGCTAAAATTTCAAACTTGATTTCGATACTAAGGAATAGACTCAGTACTGCTCTCTTTCTTGAGAGAATATACTGTAATTTTCCACATTAAATGGTAGTACTTTGTTTTCTATTCCCATGTGCCTTATATCTGTGTAATCCCTCAGTGTCCAGTAGGTTCCATAGTGGTCCATGGGCGTATACTAGTCTATGTGTCTTATACTTGTGAAAGATACAGCTCAAGATCATTCTAAAGCTATTTATTTCTGTCCTGTGAGTGGGACTTTTTTAGTATTGATACCTGCTCAAATGAGTATCTAGTTTTGATACTAGTTTTAATATTGATTAGTATCTGATTTTTGATTCTTTTCACAACCCTAACTTCAACTGACAACAATCCAAATGGTTGGATAATAGCAGCACTATCTGAAGGTATTGTGAAAAAAATGTGTTTATGGCCCTGAACTTTGTGTTTGGTGATTACAGAGATATTAACCATAAACTGCAATCTATCATAGAATTCAGACCATAATAATGGTATTAGGTTTGTGTAATCCTTGAGTAATTAAAGATTCACTGTGTAGCATTTCTGGTGGAATGTACACCACCTGTATGTCTCTGTGGTGTTTTTTCTGTTGCTTTGCCTGGAATGCCCCACAGTATGGCTTTAACAGTATGACTTTAAACGTATTTATCTCTGTGGAGACAAGCACCGGGCCAAGTTACAAATCAGCTCTGTGGAGAGGCAACCCCGTTCACAGTAAGAATGCATGATGTTAACGTATATTTCTATCAGTAAACTACATGCAGTTGAAAAAATAGACAAGTTCAATGCCCGAACACTATAGTCAAAGCAATAACATCTCCATGGAGACAGGTAGCTTACCCCCCACCACAAAAGTTACACAGTGCATCTTTAACTCTCTATTTCCTCAGCATTCTTCTACACAAAAACACTTGATTCACTGCTCCCATGCTATTGTTAGCTATAGCCTTTTACATAACACTTAGTCAACACTGCGGTGAAAGCATGTACAACGCTAGCTACATGCTACGAGCGCGGTCTCCCTCTCCACTCTCCTGTGAAGATAATCAGGCCCTGCTCAGATAAGACCCCTGTCGCATCCATCCTTCAGCGTCTAATCTGTCCCTAGCAGAGTGGTTAGCCTTGTAACAGCTTCCCCCTGTTTACCAATGATCAATACACGCTCACTTAGAACGCTCCTAATCAGCACTCTGTAATTACACGGGCTTCCCCTCCGACTTCAAACCCTTATCTCGTGCTTGTTAACCATAGAAAAGAGGCGCCGAGTATCTCCG
>JACM01007193.1:0-11489 GCA_000787095.1 Periophthalmodon schlosseri
TAGACCACAAGAGACAGTAGTGAAAAAAGACAGAAAGAGGAAAGAATGAATATACAGATTAGCCAGAAGAAATAGGGGAACTTGACAGGAGTAGGACTAGGAAGGACTAGGAAGGACTGCTAATGATATGTAATAGACCCAAAATATACAATAGGTAGGGCTAGGCAATTGATCGCATTATAATTAATCCAATAATTTCAATGGCACAGGCATATTCTAAGATGACATTGCCAGGATTCACCAGATCTAATTGCTGAAGAGTAGTTCAGGGAGCATGAGAGAATCTTTGGGATGTGCTTGAGAAAACTTGGTCCTATTGTCCCATTATCAATAGAAGACCTCGGCAAAAAAGTAAGCAATACAAGATGGAAATAAATGTGACATCGCAGAAGCTTATTGAAAAGATGCCACTGTGAAAGTTAAATGTGTATTTCCTGAAATGTTCAACAGTATGGCATTAAACATATATATCTCCATGGAGACGAGCAGGTGATGCCACCAGGCCAAGTTACAGGTCTGATCTGTGGCAAGGTGACAGTAGAATGCATGCTTTTCAATGTATTATTTTAGCAATAAACACATATAATTAAATAAATGTAAGATAGATAAAATTTAAGAACTTATAGCAAAACATTACATGCAAGTCAATTAAATCTCCATGGAAACAAGCATATATCTGACTCCCCACAAGTTACATAGTGCACTTTTAAACAATAAAATTTAAGACTTTGGGATATACTTCAGAATCTAAATGTTCTCGCCCCCTGAGCTTGAAAGAAGAACAAAAATATAAGACCAAAGACGGGAAAGTTGCTGATAAAGAACTGATTGTTTAAGAGCAGATAAGTGCAAACTTCTTCTCAGCAGAGGTAAAGATTTTCTAAAGACTCTCCAAGGATTCTGGAAGACACTTGGAGCTGCTCCCATCTGCAAGTCTTTCATCACCACATACAAGCGCAGTGGAAAACCAGACCTCCACACATCGCCAAGTTGTTGTTTCCTCTGTGTTCTGGTGCTTTTATCTCTTGCCTTTGTAATCCAGTGTCTTAATGAAGGCCAGTGTGAAAGAGGAAGAGGGAGTGCACATATACTGAGACGCACTGTTCTGCTGTGCTGAGGAACATCAAAGCGCACCATTGATTCCTCCCATCGGCAGCCTCCAACCAGCAGAAAAGGTATAATCACCTCCAAATGAAAGACAAGGACCCTGTGTAATGAGACACATCAATCAAGACTGTGCAATTAAGCTGGAGCTATCAGGGACGTCATGCTGGGAGTGGCACAGGATGGAGCCCAGAGCTGCAGTTACTAACCTATATTTTATAACTTTGTCATGAAACTTATTGCATTTGATTTTTAAGAACCATACCTTTCACTTTGTTGGTAATAGAGTATTTTGAAGTAACAGTTTTCTTGGCAAAACATGGTTACTCTTTGTACTATGAGCAAGTCTTTTAATTTAGTCCACAATCTGTGGTAGTAAGTTACTTCTATAGTTACAGCTGCCCTGAGGTAGACTCACAAAAACATGGCTGCCAGTCTGTGCCAGTGTTCCTTACAAGGAGCACAAATAACTCATACAGTGTTTAATACAGACAAGGTTAGGGTGACCAGATGCCCCCATTTTCCCCAGGATAGTCCCAGTTTTGAGCTGTGTCCCCTGTCCCAGCAGATTTATCCAAAACCATTGATTTGTCCCAGTCTTATTCAAGAAATATCCCAGGTGTCCCTATTTTTGACCAATCTGATCTCAGCCAGCAGTAAAGGTGGGAATATATTGTTATTTGTTTAGCTAAAATACAGAACATCATGCTTCTCAGATTATATACTGACCCACAAGTGAGTCGAGAATATACAATATCACGTAGCCTTTTCACAATTTGATTTATACCAACCATCCCAACCTGGGTGTGTTTTGAATTTTGAAAATCTGATCACCCTGGGCAAGGTGGATGTATCTTGCCAAATGACGTAACAACATAAAGCACTGATCCAAGTGTAGTAGTATTTTCGACAAATACTTTTTAATGGTTTAATTAAAAAGGAACATGAATCACTCTCTCTACATGAGCCATATTATTCTGAAGTAATGCACTCACTTAAATACTCCTCAGATGTTGCTACACAATACACATGGCAGGAAAAGCCAAAGCAAACCCAGCACCACCTCTGTTCTCATTAGAGGCGCTGTGAGAGTTAATGAGAGAGCCGGCTGGTCCGACCACAGTCTGCAGCCCTGATGTCTAAACACACATGGCATCTACATCCACATCGCCCACGGAGACGGACTAAGCCTCGAAATCTGCCCACCACATGTGCAATTAACAGCCTTCTTCGTGCTGTGGAGGATTCTTACACTATCACATCACAAACTCAGCAATGTGCAAAGAAGGTGTAAGAACAACCATCCAGGGCTGCACTGTATGTATGTGTATGGGTTATTTTGAATCATCAACATTACTTGCACTAGAATTATATGCTCCTTTAATGGGACTCTTTACATTGCCATATTGAGTCACTACTATAGCCACAGTTGCATTGGGGCAGATAGATAGAAACATGGCTGCCAGTATGGGCACTTTGTCTCTCTCAAGCACAAAAAACTCATTCACAAACATTCATTATATATAAGCAAGATCGGTGAAGTGTCTTGCCAAAGGACTCAACAACAGTGTAAGATCAACGGTATGCTCGGCTTTAACCGCCAAATGTCATATTAAGACTCCCAAACAACATCTGGCATAAAAACATGAGCCAAAGCCAAATCACAAATCACCAGTCTAAATTGGATCATGGTGGATGGACATAATTTGCTATGGTGGTTAAGACTAATCTGTTAATTAATAATTGTGATTACTGAGGTTGAATCCCAGCAAACTGTTGATTGATCACATCACAATAAAGAAATATGATCAGGACCATTTCAGAAGCAAAATAAATTTCAATTTTATCCACATTCCAAAGAAAACCTGAAAGTAAAGTGATTTAATCTGGCTGTTAACGGCTTTGTACCAGATTTTTTTCCCATGTATTTGAGCAAAATATGTCTTCCCCCAGTACAGATTTGTTGTATAAGCAGCTCTTAAGGTCAAAATAAGTCTGTAGTGTGCTGCACATCTAATTATAAAGCGTTTTATTGTCTGATAATCAGGAAGTGACATGTTGTTAGTTTTACTGTCATGCCAAAACTCCACTCTAGTCTCTGAAAGTTGTGAAAAGCATTTATAAACTCATCAGGGTGAATAATTAGGATGCTCAGAATGAGGAATAACTTTGGAATACTGCAAACCGTTTAAAATAAATAATTCCATGTTTTTAAGACAGTAAAAATCAGGTACAGCGCCTTTCAATAAATGTCACATAACTATTAAACATTGTGACTGAAAGAAGGATTTCCCTGTTGGTTGTTGTAACTGAATAATCGTAAACCGTAGTCCTTCTCCTCGCAATAATCTAAAAACAAACATTTAATATGGTAACATCTCCAGCTGACGCCTGAAGAGATGACATCCACCTGAATCCAAATGCATGAAATATGTTCTAAGACTATGGAGAGGAACAAGATTGACAATAAGACAGCCGGTGTGCCTTAAAAACAGTGGAAACCCAAGCTGACACTGCTCCATGTAAACAGGCTGGAGACAGACAGAAGTGTGTTATGTTTTTGTCTCTTTAATGCTGCGTTCTGCCAAGCCTCCCTAAAGCCTCTGCGAGTGCCAGACTTTTATGTGGGATAGAGTAACCAGGGGAAGCTTTCATAGCTCAGCCAGGTGACATCACGCATAGCCCCCCCCTCTCCCCTCTCTCTCTCTCCCTCTCTCCCCCTGTGTCGCTCTACCATCCATCCTCACTCTGGAAAACACTGCACATCTTTGTTCTCACACACCCCAAACTAACTCACCCAAAATATAACTTTGCACACTTCTTTTAGGCTGTTCTTCAAAGTGTGCCAAGTCATTTTGTAACACTGGAGCTTTAAAAACATGAATTATGTTAGTTCCTCTACTCTCTGTATAAACTGTGTAGACAGAAGTTTCTAGAGACTGACAAATTAATTTATAAGTGGTGAATGTCTTATTTTAAATTTTTTTATATGTTTGAATTATAAACTGTATAGTCTGAATATGTAAAGAAATATAACCTGCACTGCTTGGTGGATAGTAGAATCATATTGGTAAACACTGTCATATGTCAACATAGAGGCAGACTTAATAGTAGTGCAGTCACAATGTTAAAATTTCAAACTCAATCCCGATACTAACAAGAGACTCAATACTTGATACCATAGTGGTAATGATAACAGTATTTTCCAGGTTCTGAAGTAGCTCAAGACTTTTTTAGTTCAATACTAGTATCTAGTTTTGATACTCATTTTGTATCAGTTGACAACCTTACTTAGTTGCTCTTACTTAGTTCTAGTAGTAGTAAAAGTAGTAGTAAGGGTAGTAGGCCTAATAGTATAGTAGTCATAAAAGTGACATTTTGAAATAATAAATTATGACTTGGTGTAATAATTTATATTCATTCTAGTCCTTTATGTGGCCTATTATAGATATTAGCAAGGATTTTGTCATTTTGTATAAAACATATTTTGTTTTGAATTGTTAATTAAGGTAACTGCCATATTTTCATTACTCTGAAACCTATGGGTAGATGTCATAAAAGAAAATCTATCAAAAATAATTAATGACAAATTGATGCTATAAAGATCTTAAAGCAATACTTTCCCTAACCATGTTTTGTAGTTAAAAAATACTTTGTGGGCTTCTTTTGTAAATGTTCACCTTGGAGCGGATGCTAAAGAAAGGTTTTGATGACTCCCAGGCTGCCAACACCATTTCCACTTCTGACAGAGAAAGAGAGAGAACGAGAGAGAGCGAGAGAAGTGAGAGAGAGCGAGAGAGAGCGAGAGAGAGCGAGAGAGAGCGAGAGAGAGCGAGAGAGAGCGAGAGAGAGCGAGAGACTACTCGGGGGGCAGCCAAATAATGAAAATGAGGACCAAAGCAAAGGGACACCGCTTCATAAACAAACTGCAAACTCCTCACCACAGAATGAAACTGGAGAGGGGGCCATTGAGAAATAAGGGCCCTCCATTCCAGAAGTAACCAACCTGGCCTTGACTGAAAACCAGATGTGAGCGGTTAGACCAAGGAGAGGGGCGAGTGGAAGGGGGAAGGGGGTTTGGCTGCAAATAAGAAGAACTTAAGACGCAGAGTGGGGCAGTTGCACAACTTCACACTCTTTTCTTGCAAAACCGAAAAAAACTAACAAATGATGAGAAGAAGTTGGCGCCTGAAGAAAAAGATCTGGTAATTTGGGCTGTATTTGTGATTAGATGGATAATTATAGTGCTTAGGACCTAACAAATGAGATGGGTCTTGGGTGGATTTGAGCAAGACTACTGTATAAAAAAACTTGGACTTCTGGAGGGTGTATTTTGTAGCAAAGTTGAAGAATTACAGTGTGGCTAAAGGCTAAAACATATCAAGATAAAGTATAAATACATTGTTTTTATTAGTTGGCAGTTGGAGTTTATCTGTTTGGATGGGCAACATGGCAAAAATCACTATGGCAGCTTTATCACTGTTCATGTACACTTGACTTAAGTAGGTAACTAAAGCTATCTGCTACTTCTGAGAGTTCACACTCGATTATGCCTGCCACTCAATCAAAGGATGTGTTGGTGTTTAGGCAAAGAATAGGGGCATGTGATATGGATTGCTTGAGCATCCCAATACCAAAAATCAGAATATATTTAGACAAGCCAGCAGAAATGTGCTAAAAAGTGTCTTTAAATGTGTAAGTCCAGGTTAGTATCAGACAAAAGTGACTGTAAAATTCAGTACAAGTGCATGTTTTTTGCAGCGCCCTGAGATAGAGATTTTTATTATACTTACCTGATTCAAAATGACATTCAGTATATTATCAATAATTCAATATATATATTGAATCACAACACAATAAGACTCCTTCTAGTTTGGCAGATAGGGTCAAAAGGTCACACCACGATAAAGCGTACTGTAGTTATGTCACCCCCTCCTCTGTTTCTGTATCATGTTCAGTGACACTGGTTTTGGGGATTACAGCACAGTACCACTTGGTCACATGTGTAGTGGTCCCATGGGTGAAGATCAGCTCGTTCAAAGTAGCCGATTGTGTCTGGGGTCAAACAGGAGGCATGGTCCGCTCCCCTCTTGGCGGGACATGAATCACGGCTCTGAAGCCTCTCCGGTCGTCGTAACAACAGCTGTGCAGAGAGATGAGCGTGCCTGGGTCCCTATGTAAGAGGTGCAGCTCTGAAAGTCACCCCTTTAGTCAGAATCTCTCTCCACGCCCTCTGCACAATAACAGTGATCATCTTCTCACTGTGTTTACCTGCACAAAGGCTACTCTCATCGATGATGCATTTGACACTGGGGCAGCTATCGGCTCACACTCATTAAATCAACTGATGTCATGGATTTATCCTTTCACAGTTAGAGGGGGTGAACTATTGTAAAGAAATACGATGTCCAAATTGTTGTTTTGAAGTTATGCTATATTAGGATATCAGGTACACTGGCTACAATAAAAAGACAATCAAAAAGCTGCAAAACGATTTGATAAAAAATTGAAGATTTGCAGTGTAACCTTCCAAACAAAGATGATATCCCTGCATTTGTGTGGTCCATTAACATTTGGGCATACTTAAACCTTAACCAAGACATTCACAGGCACATTTTTTTCATATTTCTGATGGATCTCTATTGGGAGAGTCATATATATCGATACTCATTTTTGTCACAATCACCCACCCCATTTAGCTATTGTCTCATAAAAGATGGTGTGTCCAAAACATTCAAAACTAGTCTGCTATGCAAATCTTTAAACCTGTGTCATTGGTCTAAAAAAAAGCAAACAAAACGAAAATATTGTATCAGTGGCAACAGGAACTACAACAGAGGATTCTGGCGGATTATTATCACCTTGACTTGGACTACACAGTATTTCCAACAAACAATACAAAACCAAGCCACATTAGAAACTGCTGTTCAAAGGCATGCAAGTTTCCAAATATGTCCACAAAACCTAGACAGGATACAAGCGGTCCAGATTTCAAACATGCAAACCCACTCCCCTGACAAACAGCAAACTTCACAGGACCGGGCATATCAAAGCCAGTGTGGGCCCCGCGGTGAGGCTATGACAGGATGTTCCACTGTTTCTGGCCTTCATGTGAAATTCTGTAAGCTTCTCCACAGTCCAATGTGAGCGCGCTCGGGTCGATAAAGCTGAGGGGATTTGTTCCACATTCCTCAGCCCCTTCAAACAACACTGCTCCCCAGACAACGCCAGGTCCTGGGTGAGGTGGCTTGGACGTCCGGCTGCAGTTGTGTTACCAGAAAAAAAAAAAAAAAACTTTATGGGTCAACATATAAGCTAAAAGTTGTGTAAAGGAAAGCAAACCAAGTAGTAGTAACAGCAGTAGCAGACGCTTGACTGCAGTTGTGTTATCAGAAAAAAAAAAAAAAACAACTTCTATGGGACAATGCTTAATCTTGCATAAAGGAAAGCAAAACAAGTAGTAGTAGTAATTGTGTAGTTGTAGTAGTAGTAGTAGTAGTAGTAGTAGTAGTAGTACTAACAGTAATAGTACTAGTAGTACCAGTAGTACTAGTAGCACTAGTAGTTGTTGTTTTGATAGTTCATATTACATCAGGGCAGTTATGAAATAGGCCAAACTTTGAAAAGAAACCAGGATTAAGCAAGAACTGAATCACAACAACACAACCATAGACTGTATATATAAATGGAAATAGCTAACCTGCTAGCCGCCATAATGAACATTAATAACAGACCTATGAGGCGCCTTCTTCTAGCAACAAGTTTGACTGACAGTGTCGCTAAGCACCCGCTCCCTGCTAAACCAGTGGTGCGGGCGGGAAGGGGCGTTACCTTCAACAGTCTTGCTCCGGATTGGCTCTTTGGTTGCTATGATACTCACAGTAGGAATTCCAAATATGGAGCCCGGCTCCAAATTCGCCTTTATAACTGCTAACCTTGATGAGTTTCATTTGGCTGGGGCCAAAGGCTATGGGTGATGTCACACTCGCTTAGTCCACTTCTTTATACAGTCTATGTGTATGACCAAGACTAAACCAGGTCTCCATCAAAATAAACTAAGGAGCAAGTTATACATCAGCTCTAAACAAAAAAAAAAATCTTTTAATAATCGCTTCATGCTGTAGACCTCTCAATTAAAAAGACCCAAGCTGATCAATAACTGAATCTCAGTCTCGATTGCACAGCCGTATATTTCAGATCTTCCCTATATTCTTTTCTATATCAGTATTGAGAATTACCTGGAATTGCCGGTGGTTTTGTTTACAATGAAGTTCACATAGTCCTTTGTATTAACAGGAAGCCGTTTTGACATTCTTGTCTTTCTCTATACTGTATTTAGTGTCAGGTTTCTTGCCATGAGCCGTGGTTGTCAGTTAGTCACGTTAGATAATTGCCCTTACCTGTCGATAACCACCATCACCTTTGTTTTCACTGCTCCCTTTGTTAAGCTGTGAGGGATTTGACTCACGGCTTTGAAAAGTCAGGGCTGGCAGTTCATAGGGGCGAGGCTTTGTGGTCGGAGCCTGGTGAAGTTACAGTGCTGCCGCGGGTGACTGACAAATGTAAACAAACCAAAGAGAGGAGAGGACAGCTGCGTGTAACAGATGAGTATCACTGGTCCAACCGTGTATGTCACAAATATATGATGACGTCAGTAGGGCCGTAGTCGACAAAAGAAAGTCTTGGTCGACTAGAGACATTGCCAATTGAACTAATAATATCTAATATCACTTTGTATCTGACCCAAACTGCACTCACAAGACTACAACTGCATTGCACTACACTGCACAACTGCACTTAACGCGAAAACAACTATTTATGCAGAAAAAAGTACTAGAAAACAATATAAAAACAGATTAAATTTGAATAACAAGTGTAATCTGCCTTTTTACATAAATACAAAAAAACCCAAAAACAAATCTTCAGCTAATACACTCACTAACTTCTCCTTTCTGCTGTTGTCCCATGTAAATCCTTATAATCTAAATAAAATGATTGTTTGACCGATTAATTGACCAAACCACAAAGGACTATAGCCCTAACTGTCAGTATAATACACAATGAGATTTTGTGGTAAAATATAGGTCTGCTTTTATAGAAAATAATCGTGGTCAGAATTAAAATTATCATCACTACTTGAGATGATTATTCATGTCATACATCTTCAGGCAAACCACTATCATCACAACGGAGATGAGCAGGAGGTGGACCCTGCACCAGAAAAGTTACATAGTGCATCTTTAAGTACCATAGTATTTATCTTGACTATAAGAAAAAATTTGGCAATTGATATTCTACTCTTAAATCATTGGTTTGGATTTGAGCGAGGTGCACGATTCCCAAACTCTGAACAGGAAAAGGACAGGTTTAGGGTCACATCCACAGCTGTACAGTTCACTGGTTAGAGCTCCCCGCGGGACAGTAACAAAGAGAAGCTCAGGGCTTGACTGGAGCCCATGCATTCAGGAACTATCCGTCTGAAATGAGCTGTGAGCTGAGAGCGCTTTAGAGTAACAGAAACAAAGTCTGATGTAACAGTATTTTAGCTAATATTTTAAGTTTTGTAGGAAGGTGTTGCTTAAGATGCCAGGGCTAATCGGTGCTGGTGTTTGGTTCTTAATATTGCAGCCAATTTGTATTATTTATTTTTGCAAAACTGCAACTCTGAGAGCTTGTTTTGAAACATTATTCTATCATGGGAAATAAACTGATTTGTGTTTAGTATTTCATAAATCAAATGGTAGAATATTTGAGATTATGCTTTCCAGGCTAAGGCTGAGCAATGTGGCAATAAAAATAGAATTGTGATCCTATTCCTATAACGATACGCCATTATCATCATATGATGATTCAGTGCTTCTCTGTTGTTTAATACAGCTCTTTGCTCAAACACAAATCATTTTTCCCAACGCATTCCTCCTATTGGTCAGCCTCTGTCCTGCTCAAGTGGATTTAACCAATCACAGTGAAGTGTGAAATCTCAGAGGACACACTTAGTCACCTCCTAAAGACATTATAAAGAAACTAACCATGCACATGCATCACAATGAGTCTGATCTAGGTTCTAAAACAAATTGTACCTTTTGCCATTTTGCCTATTACTGACCCCCCAAAAACCCTGTTTTCAGAATGGCTTATGAAACATGTCATTCCACACACTGATCGTTGTAACGCATGAGTTTTGACTCTTCTGATGTATCATTTTATTGTTGTTGTTTTATTAGCAAATTAAACAAGAAACAAACTGAACAAAATTAAATGAGAAAGTCATCTGACATAAAAGCCTAAACATGCAGATTCTGTGACTCTGCAAAGGAGAAGCCATTAAAATGATCAGATTATTATAAATTCCATCCCTGACTAAATAAGAAAATATAGTAAATGGGTTTAGGTCAACTTGGTTTGCCACAAGCCTGTTGTGTAACTGCAGAGCTCCCCTGTCTCCTCCAGCTGGCTCCTACTGCCCATTTCAAAGACCACGAAAATTCTTGACACTGTAAGAACAGGCTCTTTTCCAAGCTGTGAAGTTCCTCACTGGCCTGGAACTGGACAGCGGTCATCCCAGGGTCAGCTCTGTGTTTTCATAAGGATTCCTAAAAATATACCTCCATTGGGCACAGGAAGGAGCCCAGACTGCACAACTGTCAGACAGTGCAAGGAAGCATGGGGATGTTAAAAAGATCAGGGACAGTTGTACTATCACTGGGCTGATCAAAAGAAAAAGAAGAAAGATGCAGCTCATTAAATGAATGAAAGAAATTGAAGGCATAAGGGGCACAAGAAGCGTCTAGCTCTCATGGTAGGCTACTGATACTGTACCTGATTTTCAAACCACTAAAGAAGGAAGTATTTAAATCTATCTAGTTCCTATAGTTTATAGTTTTTGGGCATTGCAGCTTTCAACACACGCCAACACTCCACTCCACTCTAGTCAACCATAGAGCTGCTTACAGGGACATCTCCAATTTTTAGAAGATATATAAACTATGAACAACAATTTTGATGTTCGACCAGATTTTGTGCAAAGCTAATATTTTCTGGACCACAGGGGGCAAGGGTGCGACATCTGTGTTTCCTTCTTATGAACTTCAACCATAAGCCATGTAGTGTGCACGTGTGCCCAATACTGTACACGTCTGCCCAGTATGCATGTGCCCTGGACTATACGTGTGTGCCCTGTACTGTACACATGTGCCCAGTACTATATGTGTGTGCCCTGTACTGTACACATGTGCCCAGTACTATACGTGTGTGCCCTGTACTGTACACATGTGCCCAGTACTATACGTGTGTGCCCTGTACTGTACACGTGTGCCTTGTACTCTACACATGCTTGCCCTGTACCGTACATGTGTGCACTGTACTGTACGTGTGTGTCCTGTACT
>KN470930.1:0-10744 GCA_000787095.1 Periophthalmodon schlosseri
CTCAAAAGCTTAGCATAGAGCAGTCCTGAAAGGCCCTACTCAAGTAGAAGTATTTATTTTAAAGGAAAGATACATTTTTTTTTTTTTTTACAAAACAAATATGTTTGAACCACATTTATGCACAATGAACTAATTAGCATAACAGTCACTACAAATAGCAAAGTACTGAAAAACAGTATGTAATAAGACCACTCCTAAAAGTATATTCCCACATATGCGAGTTCGTGTCTTACTTACTGTGTACTGTCAGGTGAAGGCTACCACTGCACTCACTGTCATTCACTTTAATTGTGCTCACGGCTATTCTACTCCAGTTAACTTGTGGTATTGACAGCTCAGTGTATGAAACCGAGTTGATGTCTGTTGTTTGATTGTTGTTACATCTACAGCACACCCTCTGATGGAGTGTAGTGTTGCAATTGACAGAAATCTTGTCATAAGGTTCTCCTTTAAGATAAGGAGGCTGCAAAATCAGAAAACATGCAGTGGACACACCTGTGTAAACATAATTACATGAGTTAGGACAAAGTAAAACGCTGCTATTTGGCAAAACAAACCTGTATTACCAAATAAAATCCTCAAAAACAATCCCACTACAAGTAAGGCAGATTGTAAGGAGGCATAAAGTAATGACCTTTCCAGTGCACTTTGAGCTAGCTCTGTGATTGGGTTTACCAGGGAGGGCATCTGGCTTTAAACACTTCAAATCAGAGTAAGTAAGAGCAAAGCCCATACCTTTTATAATTGGTGGTTAGATAGTAATTAAAGTCAGTTTGAAAAGACACAATTTCATGTTGCTTCAGTATAAACATGAAACAAGACATTTCTAAACTTTCACTATTTTGACAAAAAGCACATATTAACCGCGCAAGGTACTTACCCAACAGTACAGTCAGAGGCAGAAGAGAGACCCACATTGTTTGAGACAGCATGTCGGTTCACCTTGAGACCGTGAGGTGGGCAGAGGAGAGTGCCAGGATTCAGGATGCAAAGTGGGGCACCCTGTTGTAATAATAGTCCGAACTCAGAGCTGGTCTTGATGGTACTGACCTGGGCTTTTGTGAGGTGAAAGTTTTAGGAGGGAAAGCAAATTGTATATAAAGGGAAACTCTACGCCCTACGCCTAACAGGAAACACTGTGAGCGGAAACGCTGTCACCATAACCACAAACAGGCTGAAAACATGCACACCTCCCATCACTTCTCACCAATCACTCATCAATGATCCAAACAGCACAAAATACTTTAAGGTCACTTATTGATAATGATCAGGTCAATCACTGTGGCAGAAGAAAATGTACATTAGTATTTCCCATAGATTTCTGCTGAGACTATAGTGTGGCACAGGGAGTCCTTAACAGAATAAAAAACATCAATACTATTTTTTCAGTTAAAAATTCAACCTCAATTTAAACAGCATGTAAAATAAATCAAAAAGTATAATAGGCTGTAATTTATTAATGCAATGGAGGGTCACTATTGTCTCCTCTATCAAAGGAAAACACTGCTTACATTTACATACAAGTATTTTAGTACATTCCTTAGAACAGTTCAGTATATCTCAACACAGCAAATGTATATCCTTAATAAAGAACATATATACAAGAAATCACAAATGATGGTTTCTACGGCTGCATTCACCCTTGTGATTTCAGCCCAGTTTAGTCCTGGTCGAGTCCAGGATTAGTTCAGGTTTTGATGTGGTGTGCAAGTAAGAACGCACCTTCATTTATGCAAAGGTGAATACTAATTTAGTAGTTAATGATAAAATGTATGAGAATTTTACAAACAAGATAAAATGATTACAACAAACTTACAATAATTATTATAATAAATAAAAGACTGAAATAGTATACAGTGTTTACTTAAAGCTTGAAGGAATGAATACTACTTAAAGACACTTAATTTTCCAACAATGATAATTTATAACAAAACTGAAAGTAAATGCATCAATGTGTCCTTAGTGGATTTTGATGCCCATAGCCTTAGATTTTATTGCATTGCACAATTTGTGAGGTCTACCCACCTCTGACTACTTGTTAAATGGGTTTAACCATCATAGAAACACGTTTTAGAGAGTAGGAACCTCCATGGAACTCAGCCCAGTAGACCCCGTCCTGGTAGCGGCTGCGGTAGTGACCGCCCCGATACCACACGCCATTCAGGTTTGAGTGGGCACACATGTGGTACCACCAGCCCCCCTTCTGGAAGTGAGCACAGTTACCTGAAACACACACAATTTTAAAAATAATAATAATAATAATAATATTATTAATAATAATAATAATAATAATAATAATAATAATAATAATAATAATAATAATTTTATTATGAAATATTTACTAAACTATCATTAGGCAAAGCAAGGCAAGTTTATTTGTATAGCACAAAGTAATTCAAAGTGCTTTACAGAATAAGAAAGACATTAAAATCACAATCATAAATAATTATTGTATTTTGATATTTCAAAATGTTTATTATTCAAATGTAGTGTTTTTTATCAGTATTTCTTGCTTTGAGAAGGTAACTAGCTAATAGTACAGTCACACTGTACTGTCAGGAGCATCCTGTCACAAGCCAGGTAAAACTTCGGACCTAACCACTTTCAACCCAATTATGTTTTAACTAAATCGTAATTAAACCAACCTGAATAGCTGTCCTTGTCCCGGTCCAGAGTGGTGAAGGCCTTGTTGTTGTGCCAGGAGAGGGAGTCCCCGGCCGTCCCGTGGTAGTGGCCCAAACGCAGGCGGTACCAGTCTGTCTCAGGCTCCAGGTGGAAGCTGTTGTACTCCGCAAACACCTGTCGCCCCTGCCAGTCCTCCAGAGACACACGCAGCTTGTACTGGCTCTGTTTGGTCAGCCAGTACAGGTGCTCCAGACCAAGCCAGTACTCTCCATCTAGGTTTCCAAAGCCTTGCTGTAACACAAGGTTAGCTCAGTATCAAATGTCTGTGTAATCTCTCAGTCGTCCAGGTATGATGCAAATGAATTTTTCTTTTACTCAGTATCAAATGAACAGAGATAGTGGACACTTACAGAATATGTACAATTCACTCTAGAAAAGACTAGGCACTTTATTATGAATTCATGAGCTCATTGGCTTAAAGGTAGGGTATGAGAATATGCGATTACAGGTTAAAAAAGAAATTACATGCACAACTTAATCTAGGTTGCCAGTGCCTAAATCTGCATAAAGGTTTGCTTATTCTCAATATATACTGACAAAATATGCCTCATTTGAAAGCTCAGAATCACTGTCCATCTCTAACTACTGAAGACCTAGCACTGATTAATGATTAGCTACGGCTGCTGGCATTTAATTAGTGAGTATTTGGTTCAGAAAGAGCCCTTTTGGGGTTTTTTGCTATTGGATCTGGCAACCTAAAGCTCATTCTGCTTTCTAATGGTTGTCAGTCAATTCAATATTTGATTTATGATACATTATAGGTACAACATGTCACCCCCTTTGAATATTGTTTGAAAGGATGGATTGTGTGGCCAGTCAAAAATCTCCATCTTATCCCCAAGCAACACAAACAAATGACATCATCAAAAGGTCATCCGTTTTTCTAAGGATTTTACACAAGAAATCTAATAGTGTCACAGTGATATCCACCTTATATTGCTCCCATGTCCTAAAGAAGTTGACGGATCCATCTTGTCTCCTCTGGATGACGGTCCATCCCCCCTGGGTGCGGCTCTGCTCACACCAGGCCTGGAGGAGGCGGTTTGTGCCTTGAGGACGCAGCAGGTAAATCCCACTGGTGACCTCCCCCGAGTCCAGGACATGCTGACAGTCCCGCCATGGCCCTGACAAACAATCATGTTTAATTTGTTTTTATAATTAATTCTAAACATTTAGTGACAACATAAAAGGCTAATATCCAGATTATTTGCTTTCAATTTCCTATTTGATTTTTTACACTATTTTTTATGTAATACTATCCATGCGTATTGTATAAAAACTCAATTTATAAAGGTTTAAGAATAAGAAAGTGTGGACATCCTGGTCAAGATAAGACATTACATATCTTGTGGACACAACTGACAGATGATATTAAAAGTGTTCTGCTCAGATAAGGTTTAATTCCCTGCATCATTTCTGGTTGGTGGTTGGGTGGGGGGAGAGTGGAGGGAAGGGAAAGTGGGTGGGTGGGTTGGTAGTTTGTTGTAATTTTTCCAAAAGCGAAACAAGATGAACATGTTAACCTGTGTAGTAGCCTATGTATATTGTTAATTAATAAAAAATCAATGATAAAAAAACAAAAAATGAAACTAAATCGATATAACAATGCAATTAAATACATTTTACTATATCCAAAATGGCATTTATTTTAACGACCAGCCATGTGTGTCAGATTGTGGTAAGCACTTCCTTGCCACAGATATTGCAAAATGTAAACTTTTATAATGTGCATCCCCTGTCTAAAGTTTTCAGATAAACTCAAAACTGAGAATGCAGATTCCCATGGCTGCCTCCCACACAGTGATAGTGTTTAATAGTCTTCACAGACAATAATTTGTTTAAGCAAACCCACTGATACACACAACACTTAACCTAAACCTTCCATGTTTCTTTGAGTCACTGATAGTAATGAAGTTTGACATAGTAAAAATGCATTGTTATTTCAGATAGCATTTATTAAATTACCCCAAATGAGATATGAAATGTTTGGTATTTTAAAAATGTTGGTCCCTGGAAATTATCAGATGACATGGTGCTCCCTCCTCATTATGCAGCCTGAGTTGTGATAAGTGTCTCTAGAGGTTTTTGACACTGTTTAGAAGTTCCCATAGAGATAGGGTATGGTACATTTAGTTCAACGACTTCACTTCTGTTTATTGTGAATCCACGAAAAACTACAATAGTGAAGATGGTTAAGCATAAACTGTTCTGTGCGAGGTGTGAAAACTGTTAACAGGCCAGTGGTGAGAAATAATTAAAGCGACAGTACCTGATTTTCAAAACCATGACAGGAGGAAGTAGGTATTTTAAATCTATCTAACAAGTGTCTAGGTCTTATAAACCCTTTGGCACATCGTTAGTATTTACATGCATGAGTTTTTAGGCCACTGGCACAGATTTAAAACAGCTTTTTCAGACAGAAGTAAAGCAGAGTGGACCACCAAAAGACAGCCAATCAGCTCTCACCCCAAAGTGTTATTTAGTGACTAACATGGCTCTTTCTAATAAGTTTGCATCTATAAAATGTTTTATGAAGACAGCATGCAGTGGTCTGATTTAGTCACAAAGTGCTGTGTTTACATTACACTTTATGGAGGAAAAAACTAAATGTACTTATGTATAAGAGAACAGTTGAATAATTCAACTTTAAAGGAGGAGGAAAATATGTCAAATAGACTTTTATTAGTTTTTAGCCAAGTTTTAATGGCTCTTCTTCATCACTAACTTACTGAGAGTTGTATTTTGAGTGCTTCATGCATTTTGAGTAATCCTCTACTGTCCTGCATTTGAAGCTTGAGTGCTTAGTCTACTTCCACTACCTAACCCCTATCTCTACCCACTGCTCTGTACAGCAATTATTTTTAAAAATCTGGGGCGGTTCAACACATAGCCTTTTTTCCAGCAATAAAAACAACTGAATGAACTTAGTGAAAATTCTAGTGTTTGTACACTTTTAAAAACAAAACAAAATGCACTCTGGTAGCACTTTAGAACCACTCAGTACCTGGTGTCTTTGTAACAGGGAAGCTAATGAAGGGGGGCTCTGTGGGTGCGTCAGCGGCAGTGGTGGAGAGGGGTCCCACTAACATGCTGTTTTCCTGCTGTTGTGCTGCAGGAAGACTTTGGTCTCTTTGAACATCATTGGTCATTTCGTTTGCGTCTGAACTGTAATTATGATACACACTCGGCTTAGGAGGGTTGGGTGGTTCAGTCGTGACCTGCACAGACTAGCACAAAAAACAGTTCAGTTTAAGAATATTTTTACAATATTGCAAAAATAATACAATACTGATATTATAATGTGACCTTACCACAGTGGTGTGAGGTGAGTTTTTGCATTGGCACTGCTTTTCAAGGCGTGAGATAAATTGGTTTTGGGTGCTCATCATGGACGTAAGGGCGCCATATTTCTTTTCAAGCTCTCTGTAATTATTAGACACCTGCAATGCCTTTATACACAAAATATAGTGATATTAAACTCTCAAATGTATCTCACTAAATCAAAAGTTTAAAAATGTCTAAGAAAGGAATATTTCAAATCAAGTTAAGTTAACAAGATTTTTCAAATTCAAATTAAATTAAAATTTACTAGATGGTTATTGATTTCTATTTGGCTTTCTTGGTTATTCAGTTACTTTGCTTTTCACTGCAGCTGTTAATACCTCTAAATTAGGGGGCGATATAGCAAAAAAAAAATCATATCAGCCAGATTATGATTTACATTTTACCATGATTCATGAACACTTTGTATTTCTCTATTATCTTAAAGTGGACATAAAAGTAATCTGATTCTTCTGAAAGTTCATACTTCACTTGCCGGACCAATAGGAGAAGTGGGTGGGAAAAAGTGTCTGTATTTGAATGAACAGCTGCATTAAATATAGAAAGTGAATCCAAAATAGCATATTGTCACTGGGATCAAATCATGATTCGATTTTTATCACCATATCGCCCAGCCCAATTGTAAATGTCACAGCAAAAGGAATGATAAGTTCTTTTTATTTTACCAGCTCATAGAAAGCTCTTACCTGCGCTGTGGCATTCAACAACAAACTCTCCACCCTTTTCTGCTCCAAAATCTGGTCTTTTTTGGTGATGACTTCATTCAGCAGCTGGGCATAGAGCTGAGCGATGCGAGAGTTCATGTTATTGCTCTCTTTGCGTAGGGCCCGTACCTCCATCACTAGTGCCCCCTCCTGTTCCAGCTGACCCCTCAGCCTGTCCATTTGCTCCTGTTGTCTCTTTAGCTCTGCCCTCAGCGCCTGCACTTCGGATTGGTTTGCCGAAGCCATGTTCACACAGAGAGCTCCCGTCATCTTCTGCTGAGGTACTATGAAGGTGTAGGCGCAGCGTCCACCTTTGGGATCTGAACGATTTATGACTTTTTGAGTGTTGCAGCCATTGATACTCAGGCCAAGTGTTACCAAAAGAGTCAGGCTGATGGTCAGTGTCGTCCCCATGAATTTGTGTGAGGTCTGGACCTCTAAGAAAAACAAAAAGGTGTAAATATTGTGCTTCAATAACAGGTTAAAAATTACAATGATAAATAATAAACAGGCTTTGTTGACTGATGAGGAAAATGTTCCCACACTGATAAGATGCTTTTTGGTTAGCATTTGGCCAATTTTAAATATCTGAACTCAACAAAGCCACATGCATGGAGAAATTGGCAACCACAGAGGGGCACTACCTAGACATTATATGTTTTAAACCTACCAGACACAGGGATAGAATGCAAACATCATCCAGAGAGGACTTAGAGATAGACAGATGTTTTGGTTTGGCTGGTATAACTGCTACACTAAATGGCCAGTCTGCTGTTGTATATGACAAAACAATAATACTTTTGTAAACTACAGTGATACAGGGTCCATAATTAGAACACTTTTCTAATTCAGGCCAGCGCACTGTATACAGAGTGATTAAGTTTATAGTAATTTCATATCACAGAATTTGTTGAAGACTATCAAAAACAGTTCTACATATCGGCCCTAGAAATAAGTATTAGGCCACTGACTACTAGGGGATTTATAAACAAATAAAATGGTATCGGCCATGACCTTCTTGCTGCTGGGATATAATCAGTGTCTGTTTGTGGGGCCCCAAAAAACTGACAGTTAGGAAAATGCGAAATAACTAAAACCACATTATGCTTACAACCACAGTGTTGCAGTTGTTGCTGATGGCTCTTGATGTGTGTTGGTTAAGGTTAAAACACATAGGTGGTTTCTGGCTGGAATTTATTAGCAAGTAAACAATGAGGAGACAACTGTCAATACAGACCAGTAAGAATCAACAGAGCTCCATCTCACAGCCAACTGAGCCCTTTTGAGTGAGTTCAACATCATCACAAAACGTCAACACCATAAAACCATTAACCAAACATTGACAACTTGTTTCTTTTAAGTTTTGAAGATTGGACTGATAAGAAAGACAAAAACCCCAAGAAAATTAAATATATTTTGTATCTTACCTTTTGCACCAAATGAGTGATGAATACTTTTGTTGTCTTCCAGGCAGAGATGTAATCCTGGATAAAGAAGGCTGCTCTCAAAATTACATCCTTAAATTGACAGGTGAAAGTGAGTGAAAGTTCAATGAAATATAAATATCTTATTACAAATTATTCACATGAAGCATTGTGGAAATAACCTGAATGTCAAGGACACAAAGCAGATCAGTCCTGTTCCATGGGGTCTGCGTGAGATGCCTCTACTTGGGATCTCTCAGGAGAAGCCTGCTAATTACAAACTGACTCCCAACTATCCCAGTGACACCGCCTTCAGCAGCATGAGCTTGGGCTGTTTCTTCCCCGCCCCTCAGTCATCAATCTGTTCATCCTGAAACAAGCCTTTTAGGTAAAAAAAAGATTTTTTTGTGGAAATATAGGATTCATTTTGCTGGTATTGGTGATGCTGGTACAGCTTCAGATCAGATTCAGAGCCATCACCATTGTCAGACTGGTACTTTGGTACATTCCCCAGAATTAAGTTGTAACTTTTTAGACAAAACTAGAAAAATAGAAAGTAAAAGCATGTTTGTTGTTGTTGTTTTAGTCACTGAAAATTTTGGAAAAACATGCTCGTTCTGTGAGCAGGCTTACATCTCCACAAACTGACTCTGGCCTGGAGAAGGGCCTCCTTTCCGTGGATATGTAATACCTTTGACTATGATCTTTCCATGTTCCGAAGTATGGTTTTAACTTTCTATTTCCATAGAATCTTGCAGGTGACGTGCCATCTCCAGAAAGTTACATACTGTATCTTTAATGTTGTAGACAAGTCATGCAATAAGCCATCCATGTGACTTAAGTTATCTACCTAAATTATGTTGTTTAAGAAATTCGCAGTTTTTGAACTTCCCTGATATTCCGTTGTATCATATCATGCCATTATAAACTCCAGCGCTCTCTGGTGGCCATCTTGAGAAGTCTATGTTCGTGTGTGACATCATAGACTGTATACTAACTGCGAATGATTCAAAATGTATTCAATCTGGAAGAACAATAATGTATGTATCAATATGGAATAACTGAAGAGACAATGTGTCAAATGTTTTTTATATTCTTTTTTTTTTTTTTCAGGACACCTGCCTTTTTTATTATGTACATAACAAATAAAAAGGACATATTCATCTTTAAAAGAATGGTGATGCAAAAAAGCACAGATTACATTTTGTAATCTGTTAAAAATATCAGGCGGACCATTCCACCTAGGAACTATTTCTTCCGACCTCGTAGCACACGGATGCAACACAGCGTAGCACACAGCAAACGCAGCAGCCATGTGGAGTTGGACTTTTGTTATGAGATTATTTTTCACATAATCTTTCTTATATTCTCTTTTTTTATTCATATGTTTGTTGTGCACCCTCTGAACAACTGACAAGAATACTATTTTATATTTTGTAAACTACCAATTTATGTGAAAATGGTGAAATCGAAGGTAAGACATGGTTTTTAGCTTGTGCCTAATTATTTCCTTCTTGTATCATATAAGGTTGTATGTACCATCGGCCAAGTCTAAATGCAAAAAGTTTTCTAACAGATATTGATTAGTTGACATTTGTCTTATTTGCCATTAGACCAAAAACCAGAAGAAAGCCCGAGTTGCAGCTAACCATGTGGCCGAGGAGACGTATGGTACAGTCCCCCACTCCTTCGTCTTTCACCGCGGACAGATTGGCAAAAATGTGAGCCAGCTCATCCTGGATGTCCGAAAGGTCATGAAGCCATACACGGCAGAAGGCCTGAAGGTCCGTGTTAAATAGCATAAATTATATAGTGATGTGTCCATAATGTATTGATCTTAATATATTTGTCTTTAGGTTAGAAAAAAGAATGTCCTGAAAGATTTCGTTGCAGTTGCTGGACCACTTGGAGTTACACACTTTCTTATGTTCAGCAAAACTCCTTGCTCTGTTAACTTGGTAAGGGCACTTTTTTTTTTTACATAATTTTTTACACACATACAGTGGGGCAAAAAAGTATTTAGTCAGCCACCAATTGTGCAAGTTCTCCCACTTAAAAAGATGAGAGGCCTGTAATTTTCATCATAGGTGCACTAACCCTAACCCAACTATGAGACAAAATGAGGGAAAAATAAAAAATAAAAATCACATTGTCTGGATTTTTAAATAATATTTGCGAATTATAGTGGATAGTTGAGTTTTTACCAAAAAGTTCTATTTTGGTTTCATCTGACCATATGACATTCTCCTAATCCTCTTCTGGATCATCCAAATGCTCTCTAGGAAACTTCAGACGGGCCTGGACATGTACTGGCTGGTGGGGGGGATACATCTGGCACTGCAGGATTTGAGTCCCTGGTGGTGTAGTGTGTTACTGATGGTAGCCTTTGTTACTTTGGTCCCAGCTCTCTGCAGGTCATTCACTAGGTCCCCCCGTGTGGTTCTGGGATTTTTGCTCACCGTTCTTGTGATCATTTTAACCCCACGGGGTGAGAGCTTGCGTGGGAGATCGAGGGAGATTATCAATGGTCTTGTATTTCTTCCATTTTCTAATAATTGCTCCCACAGTTGATTTCTTCACACCAAGCTG
>KN470931.1:7981-35603 GCA_000787095.1 Periophthalmodon schlosseri
AGCGTAGATGGCAGAGAATAAAAACATTGGTGCAGTCAAGGGAGTTTGTAATGCAGTGTTTTTGGAAGGTCGTATCCTTTTTGTTGCGGATTTTGGTGAAATATTGCCACATCAAGTCAAGCCACATAAGATTCACAATAGGCGAGACAGTGAGTTTAAAAATGGCCAATGTGAATGAATGTGCAATTGTATGTTTGGTGATGGTCCAGTGTGCCAAGTTAGTGTCCAACTAAAACAGTAAATAGCAGAAAAGGAATACTTCATAGAGTTTAATGCAAAATATGTTATCTTGAATACTTATTTTTGCACAGTCATTTTTTACAAGAATCAGGGTCACAGTATAAGAATGTCCGATGATAAATGTATCCCAATGTGAATTTTCAAAAGACTAACCCTTTCGGTCACATAATGTACGTGCTATAAAAAGTAAACCACAACAGCTATTGCATTAACCTATTTGTGTCCTGCTGATGTGCTCCGTGCAGAGAGAGTGGTCAGACTGAGTTCAGCTGTGCAGAGAGCTGATCAATGTTTGATGGGGCCTGGCACAACAGGGACAAATGACCCGGTATTTGGGGACACATCACAGCTGGAGCCACTCACAAGGCGCAAACAGCCATGTCAACTGCACTCACAAGTTGCTGCTAATCTCTCACAGTTAATGTCTTGAGAATGTGTTGGAGAGCCCTTCACAATGGCACAGTGATGTCCTTTTGCTAACCTTACATTTGGGTGCTGTTAGAATCCCTCTGATCCTAAAAGTAATTTCCTCTAAGTAGACTATTCTGTCAGTTAAAGAGTTTTACAGGTGTGCAGGTACATGATTTATCGCTACTAACTATGTTTTGACTTTTGTGTTGCTCTTTGCAAGTACAGCGGCCACTATCCACTGACCCGTCTTTTATCACGTTGTTGAAGCTGGCGTGAGCCTGGCAGAGTGAAGAATGTGCCGAGTTGGTGAAATAAAACATCTGGCAATGGTCCAGACAGCGCTGTCTTTCAGTGCAATGGCACCAGCTGAGAGTTTAATGAGAGTTCACATAGTGGGAACACATCAGTGAGGTGCCCATAATAAATACCTCTGACAGCAGTAGATATAGGAGCAGATATTTGGGGGGAATGTCTGTTACCCTGTGATTCACATCCCGGCTGGCATATGAGGGTGCATGAGCAGTGATGATAGTATGTATAACACTATAAAAGCCATCAGCTTTGTATGCCAAATCTGAAAGATATCCCCTAAAATTTACCTTATAAAATACCTTAAACTGCTGATTTTTTAAATGTCTAACCTAAAAAGGAGGTCATCACTGATTTGATCTCATCGTCATTCTGATTGTTAGCCTGTAGCTAGATAGCATATTGTTAGCATTTTGTGTGCGTGTATAAAATAAATAAGACACTGGCACAACTTATGTGATGCACTGGGTCACGTGAGCAATATTGTAACTAGTTAGTTACTCCTTTGGTTGTTTTGCTGATAACAGTTTTTAGCTAAGCTATTGCATATTGCAATAGCTTAGCTAAAACCTATTAATTAAAACGTACTAATAGCACAGCAAAACAAACATATTTGATATTTTATTAAGTCCAGAGATGCCTAAACATGTTTTACATCGTCTTTTGTGATAAATACCCATTGTTAGCATAGTCGTTACGCTATTCATATTCAAACTAAGTAACAACATGATATAAGACGCCCTCAAGGATTTAGCAGCCTACTGACATCTATGCAAATGTTTGAGATGCATTAACTCAGCCATCAACTCGCATCACATCAGCTCAACATTCTGACTTTAGTTTGTCCAGGTGTCTCTTTCAAGGGATTCTTACCTGCAGACTATTGTCATTATGTATGTGCTCAGAAGATACACTATTTCTATATCAATATCCAGTTCCAATAATATCAAGTTCCATAGGTCCTTTTTGTTTCTTGAAAACTACCAGCTGAAAAGGTAAATATTGAGTCATGAACTTGTATAGGTCAGTGCACTTGTTATCAGCAATACACCGTCGTCATTTTGCAAAAAAGCCATGACAGTCTGTTGATTATAGCTAGAGTAAATATACGAATGTACAATCTTTGCAAATGTTATCGGCCAGTGGGTGTTGCAGTGAAGATAAAGCCCTAACATAAAGTAGCCTAGTATAACTCTAAAGATGAAAAGAACTGCTTAAATTGTGAGACTAAAGCATTTGTTGCATATAATTCAATTTAGTGGCGTGTACTAGCTTACGCACCATATTCCAAGCGTATCTTATCACTATCACGTCATAACCTTCAGTTTACAGCTCCAATGCAAAGCTGCTGCTGCTATCTCTTGTTTTGAATGACAAAAGAGATACCAGCAATGAGTTAGGAGCCTATCTTGTCCATTTTATTGTTTTGGGTGGAGGTCTATTCATGTTGGGGCCCCTGAAGTTGTCCTAAGTCTTATTTAGCTTGGAACTGTATATCAAGTTGCTAATAGTGCTTCGGGCTTTAGGATTTACAATTATCTGTCTGACTTGTTCTTTGTGTTCTCTGGCTCAGTAACATTTATTGTCACCATGTTGTTACTTATACCTTTCCCTCCCTTGATTAATTCGAGACAGCAGCCAAGCTTTTTCTGACCACTTGGAGAAAGTGGAAAGCCTATTGTTGTGGTTCATTAATAATGCAAAGAAAAGCTGGTGTCTGCCTTTGTTTAAAACGCTAGGGATGACGCCTTCTTGTGCTCTGGCCTTCCCCTTAACAGACTTTTCATAGTAGCAAATCCGCAATGCTGGTTAATGTCCAAACCAGTTATGAATACAAACTCATTAGTGGCTACATTTAGCATGGAAACTAATTGAAGTTAAAGTGTGCACATGCTTTGTTTACGTCGCAGCTAACGTTTAAGCATTCATACGTCAAGACATTAGCGATTAGTCTTTGCCATTGCTAATAGCGGCACCAGATGTTAGCTTAAAGAAGATCGGCAATCTGTGGTGACAAAGGAACAGAGGGAAGATGTATATGGAAGTGGCCAGTTGGTTTCTTGTCTGTAGCAGATGCTTTTTGTGCAAAGACTGATTTGACAGGTAAGTGTGCTGAATGCATTCCAAATAGCTTCAAAGGTGGTTCTGGAGAATTTATCAAGTTCTTATCTATTTAACCCAATGCATAATTCACCCCGGATATCCTTTAACCTTCAGAAGCGAGGCCAGCTGTTTTTTTCTTTAGATATGGCCTTCAGGTGTTGATGATAAACTGGACTAGCTTTGAATGAACAATCACTTCCTAGTTGGACATCTTGTGTAGCTGTTTTCTGGAGCACAGTTGGAAAATCTGCCCTATTTACTGCAAGTTCTACAACCTACTTCTAGGGTGGTCAGACACAAGTAGCCCAAACAATATTGTTGATGAAAAGCCCGTAGTCTTCTCCTTTGACAGGTCTGTGTCAGGGTAAACCCAATGTCTTGATGTAGCATGACCAAACATCTGGTTCCTCTTTGAGTTCATGGGGGTGCGTGGATAAGCATCCCCTGCAGGCTGGGTCTTCCGCTTCAGAAGGAGGACACAGACATGGAAGCAACATGGGGCATTAGAGAAAACAGACGTAGGAAATGTTAGAGAGAGCTCATGTACTTGGACAACTGCTTTGAATAGTGATATAAATCTTGTTAAAAACTAAGCATGAGTGGCTTGAATGATATCTGCTCACATGAGACTGCTGATTCTGCACTGAAATTTACTGCAAGCTCTTACATAAATCTCAGTCAGTGGTGGTTGTCTGAACTTGCTTATCCATGTGTCTGTATCAGACTAAATAAAATTGTTGAAAAGTTGACCCAATGCGGGCTTTTCTTTTATATGGGTCTTCCACACTTTTACAGGCCGACGGCATCAACACTGCTTCCAAATAAGGTGCTATTTTTTGCCTCTAAAACTTGCCAAAATTAGGAATACTTTATTTATGTATTGACTGGAAGCTACAGTATTTTGATGTTAGAACTAGGTTACGCACTACACTAACTTAATCTATAGAACAGAGGGAAGTTGGGGAGGGGGGAAGGGAAATGCAAAGGGCGTATACAGGAAAACAGCAAATGAAAGGGTGAAGAGCCCCTGTGGCAGATAAAGCAGACAAGCACAGATCAAATGTGGGAAGGAGAGAGAGAGAGGCTAAAATGAAAGGCACACGAGTTACAAGGGGAGGTGTAGATCAGAAACAAGAGCATTGGGGAAGGCTTTGGGTTAATGACAGCCTACAGCGAAGAGTCAACTAACACTAGAGAGTCCCTGCTCTTCACATCATAGGGGAAGGTGCTGGCTAATAATTTGGCTCATTATTGTCAATGGATCTCATGGTGGCCATTGTACGCTATGCTAATTCTGAGTCAACGTGCTTGTCGCGTGGTGATTAGGTGAAAGGTTAGGATGAGGAGAAACCTACAGAAATCAGATGTCAATGAAAAAAAAGTCTTTCAGTCAGGTCGCATTACCTAAAGCTTGTTATAGTTTTCATACTAATGGTCATGGTCATTGAACACGCAAAAAGCATGGGGACTCGGTAAGTAGGGCACATGAGGGTATGCCAGGCAAGCGTATGGATTTCCACGTTCGCTCCTAGGTCATTAGGGATTAGCTTATACTGTACCCTTTGATATTGGCTCTATAGTCTTTGTACCAATATGAATTTGCAGACATTACCCTCATTCCCTTCAATGCAACGCCAAACGTAGGGATTAGTGACTTTGTTTAGGCTCCTGTGGCGGTAATCCTTTAACGCTTCAATAGCATTAGTCTGCCACTGTTACACTTCCAAATCACATGGAAAACAGATTGCTCCGGAAGAGACGTGTCTAATAAATACCCCATCCACAGCAGCCCTAACGTATCCTCATAGTTTTCTGCCCATTTTTCTCCTTTGATGACCATTCGTGCCCCCCCCTACAGCTGTTGGGAGCCATTTTCCCAGAACTCTTCCACAACAATGGCTAGTTTTCCCGGTCCTTTACTGCCAGACATCTGGAAAAATGTCCTGTCAGACTGTTGCCCCCAACTGCTTTTCTTAGTAAAGTTATAGCGGTGTCCCATTTGACTGATGTTCCCAGTGAGCATTGACGAAGGTAGAGTTACGTAAAGTCACACTTACCAATGTGCCCAGTTGTAAGTTAGATAATCGACTACATTCTATCCACTTCACTTTTAGTGAAGTGGATAGAATCAGTTGTATGGCAGTTTCTATTGATTGACACTGGTGCTCACTTGTCTTATTAGTTACTGTAATGAGTTTATAAGTGCTTTAATAAAACACATTATAATTAGATGCAGACTGTACACAGCAGATACATTTTGACCTCAAGAGCTGCTTATACAATATATTTGCTCCAGTACACGAGGAAACAAAATACAGTACAGGGCCTTTAAGCTTGCATAACTGTAGAACTCAACTCATGCACTATAATTTCCAGTCATATAACACAAGAAACCACTCCTAAGCCCCATGTGCTTGCATTAGTTCTTTATGCCACCCATTTTGTCTTGCAAGATGATAGAGTGTAGATCCGTTTTCCTGCCGAAGGTGGCTGCTCATTGTTCTGCCTTATTCAACGGAAAGGCTAAAATAGCGCTTGACAATAGGAGCAGCGTGCCCGGAGGAAGGCTGAACCCGGCAATGTAACACCCTCCTGCTGCACGGAAGCCTTTATTTCTCTCATCTTGCTTCATTCAATTTAAACAGAGTTGCATAAAATTTGGGCGCCACATGTACCCCGGAGTTTTATATTGTCTTTGTACACTAATAGGCTCGTACCTGTCCTTCTCTTTGGTTCATATAAATAGCTCCAGATAATGTAAAGCCATGGGAATCTGCGGCCTAGTCGTGCATAGAGTTAGTCTTTCATTTACAGGGAAGCCTCTTATTGCCTCTTGCTGACACATGGACATGCTCACAGGCTTATCTTAGAAATAGAGCAGGAATATACAGTATGGTTCGCACATGTATATACTCGCACATAGACACACGAGTAGGCAGAGAGGCTGGTGGGAAGTTTTCAAACTATAAATACTGCCTTGGTTGAGCTGGTCCCAATATAGGCGTCCTCCCCCGCTTTCTCTTCTTAGACTGTTGTGTAGCGTAGATGTATTTACCATATGGTGTACTTCAAAACAGCATAAATAAGAAATAGAGCTAAGTTCACGATGGTTTGCTAATCTGATGTTAAGGATTTTGATGTCAATGTGCCCTTGGTTCATCGTGATACACGTTTGAGAAAATTTTGCATCTAATCTAATTCTGCATGTTTCAAAGTTATCATAGCTTTTTAGATATTGCTGTCATTCCAATTGTTTTGCTATAGTGGAAGCTTAGACCTTGGCCTTAAAAAGATATCAGAAACACAATGCTATCATATTTTGTCAATTATGTTTACTTACACCGTTTTATGACATTTTCTGATCTGTTGCCATGCAGGAAGATTGTTACCTTTACTTGTTTTTTATTCCAAAAATAGCTTAAAAAAACAGTTGAAGGATGTTCTGGCAAAACAGTCACGACTGAGGTGCCACTAATCTCTAAATATAGCCTGTACTGTTGTTGACCTGACCTAACCATTTTCTCATGGTTAACTAGCATCTCTGCTAATGCACACTGTATTTATTATGTATGTGGAGCTAAGGCTCATTAAATGCTTATTCATGTCAGTCTTACCATTGCTTCACTGCTCCACACCGTGCAACTCCCTCAAGCTTTAAATAAGCATAATACAAGCTGAGCTTTAGGCACCACTGTTTTTCTGCCATCTGCTCTCTGTAGTCTGCCCATGAGACTTGCTCCTCCAACTAAACCTTCTTTTTCTTTTTGTTTCTGTCTCCAGGTGAGGTGAGGACAAGGACAAGATCGGCATCTGGCCATCTGTCCTTCAGCGGATCAAGTGCCCTGGTGCCGGCCACCCTCAAGTCCGCTCAACCACGACGGCGTCAAACAAAAACCTCAGTGAAAGGCAAATATTTGAAGCCATTATATCTCATTTTTGAGGAGAAGTTGTCGCCACAAAACCAACACTGACTGGTGCCTGGGGGGGAGGAAAAGTAACCCATTCAAAGAGCACCCTGCCTGCTATTTCTGAAGCGCTGTGGGCTAGGAGCATCTCATTTGGGAGAGCTCTTGGCCGACAAAAAAAGGACTTCCCTGTGCCTCCCTGCTTAGTCAAATGCTTGCCTAAATACTGGATAGAGATATCAATTTGTCTGCAGACTTGGTTTGCCCAACAAAGACACTGCAAACTATCTTGGGAGGTTTTTACAACAAACTGTCTGCCTGTGGTCTCCTGAATTGCTACCTATCCATTACTCTTTTGAGAAAGATATGTGAGAACATGCAATGAGTGGCTGGAGTTTACTACACTTTTGAGTTTTGAAGTGGACCAAGTACGGTGCCGTGGGGGACACCAGAAGCAGTTTACCATCTCTGATCTTGAATTTTTAATGTCCTTCCCTGCTTTGTAGTTCACCATGAAACCGCTAACACCAATCGGCTCCCCCTCCCCTCTGAGGCTCCTCAACAAGGGCCCGGACTATCTGCGCAGACAGATAGACGGAGGAAGCCACGGGCGTTCCATCAGTGCCGTGGAGAGGCTGGAGGCAGACAAAGCTAAATATGTCAAGAGCCAGCAGGTAATCAACACCAAACAGGAGCCCGTGCTGGTCCCATGTGCCACCCCACCACCCCGGCGAGCTGGGGTTAGCCCTGGGAACTTAACACCTCACCTCCCTCCACGCCGCTCCTCCAACACAGCCTTCTCCACCCTGTCAGACTCTGTCGCCTCCAAAGATGAAAACGAAAACGACGACTCCAGAAAAGAGAACAAAAGAACTTCAGTTGATGTGGAGGCGAACAACAGGAGCAATGTGAACAATGTTTTGCCTCCAAGTCCTAGAACACCTGCCATTCACAGCCTGGTGGCCCCACATAGTGCACCGGTGCTTAGGAGAAGCACTGGCAAACGTATGCTGAGGCCAGACTCACTTGTCATCTACCGGCAGAAGAAAGAGTGCAAAAGTCCAAGTAGTTCTGGACCAGGAGAGAACAATAACTCTGAAATAAGGGGTTATAGCTTTGTCCGACGCCTCTTCCAAGGATCTATGAGGGAGAAAAGCAGTGGAGGAGACAGTAGAATCCAAAAAATGGTGATTGGTGAGGAGAGGGCCCCTTCACGGGATGGAGATTCCCGCATGTCATGGACCAATGAGAAAGACACTGTAGATAGTGGACCAGAAAGTAGAAGGTCTAGCAAAATGGATCACGATCGCTCTCCTGGGTCACTACCAAGAACAGGTTTCAGCACATTCGAAAAGACTGAAGTTATAAATGGTACCAATGACAACATTACTAATGGCAACCACTCAAGTAACCAAGATGAGAATGATCCATGGAAACGAGCATCTCCACCAGTGCACAGAAGGCAACTGGGAGATCTGCGTCGTTCCAAATCGGACCTCCAGATCCGCAGCTCAGTGGCACTGTCAGAGCCGGAGCATTTCTTTGCCTTCTGTGGCCTGGATATGGACATGATTGAGTGTTTGGGAAGAGAGAACTTCCTGTCTGGTGCCAGCTCCATAGACACTCTGTCACTGGCCCTACGGAGTGTGGTGGAGGGCTGTGGTGGCTCGGAGCCCAGTGAATTCTCCCGCCACTCTGGAGATGGACTGTTTGAGGAGGAGCTGGTGGAGACACTTCCAACTGGTGTGTCCATTATCGAGAGAAACGCTCGAGTCATTAAGTGGCTTTATGGATGTAAGAATGCTGCCCGTGAGGGACCCAAAGAGTCAACTGTTTAATGTTGTTAGGGAGTGCATAGTCTGCACAAATGAAAAGCAAGAATCATCTCAGACTGTTTCCAGACAATATAACAAGGACATTATTTGTAATACAGATATATTGTCATGATGGTTAAACTTGCTTCAACAATTTGCACTCCATGGTAAATGGTTACCTTTATACACTTGCCCTTTTTTAAATCCAAAGAGACTGATGACTGCGAGCAGTTATTTCCTGTCACATTGATATATTGTATTTATAAATCCTATGGAAGTATTGTGTGGGTGTAGAGAGGACACATTTGAAAACCAGCAAAGTGTGATGTATGTATATTGGGTAGACTGCTGTTTTGTCTGATAGTGACTGAACCACTTTCATAAATAACATAGAGCCAGCTCTTCTGGACCTCACAAAGGCACATATTAGTATTTGTTTGTCATGACACAGTCAACATAGATCAGTGTCCCTGACAACTCTTTGAGCAAATGACTAACCTGAAATGGAAAACCACTAAGCTATGTCTTTTCAAACTGGAAACAGTTGTGTGTGAGTGAAGTGAACCGTGAGTACCTCATTTGGAACTGTCCCAGTTTAGCATGTATGTTACTTTTTTTACTCTTTAAACGCAGGCGTTGGAACAAAGATGCAAAGCACCCCTGTGGGGTTGTTAATGCACTGAACTGGACAGAGGAAATGAAACTAGGCTTATAGATTTAACTCCACAGAGATTCATCTCATAATGTTATCACTGAAGCTGCAGGATGTACACAGAGCCATGCAAGGCCAGTATCCCAATAAGCATTACCCTTTTTCACTGACTTAAATGGGTTAATATTTAAGTAAGTACTTGAGTTATTGATTACCACAACTAATACTTTAGCCTCAACATAATAAACCTTCTCTGGTTGTGTGATCAGGCGTGTACAGAAAAACTCACCAAAAGACATAAATCCCCTGTGCCTGCTGCCTTCATATCTCTGGATGACAGCATCCAGCAGTTGCACCTCCCAGTCTGCTCTATCAGCGTGTTTCCCATCAAAACAAGCAGGCAGAGGAGGCTGAAGATGCTCTCCGCTCTGATAGCCACACATTCTCCTTCACTTCATCCATCCAAATAATTCTTGTGTTATCTCCATGAAGGGTCATTTCCATAGCATGGCCTGCCACTGAAACGTGGAGAGGGGCTGCAGAGGTATGTGAGGTCAGACTGGGGGGTGTCCAGGGCACACTATATCTGTACATGGAATAAATGAGCACAATTTATTACAGGCGGATATGTTCCTTTTCTGTATTTATCATGGGCATGGCACACTCCTGGATTCCTTAAAGCTGGACTGTTGTTGGGTTTTGTAACCTCCCTTTCAAAAGCATTTGGCTGCATGTTTACAAAGTGGCTCCTGTGAACCATAAATCTCATTCAAAAAAATGTAGTTTTTATTCCAAAGAGAAGTGTATCGTGTACACACCAAATAAACATATATATATAAAACTTTTGTATTACTTTGTACCTGTCTTTTTTTTATATAATTCTTGGATTGTATTAGGCAAAGGCGTTACTTACGTCATAACCTGTACCAACTGCAATATGATCAATCTAACACTGCAACTAGAGCTAATCTCACAGATATCAGTGCTTCAATGTCTTCTCTGTCTTCTCACTTTTCACATTAACTGAAGTGACCCCGTGCTAATCCTTTTAGCATTCTCTGCATAGTCTGCTCTTGAGTGAGTTGCAACAAGTTGTCTTCGAAAACAAATGTCATCTGTGAGACCTGATGCTATATGAGCCATTTGGGGACACCTCACACTCCACTATTGTCTCTTAATATGTGATTCAACATGCTCAGGAAATAGGTATAACACGGTTCAATACAACAATAAGTATCCAGACAAGAATGGGTGACAAATTAAGACAACATTTGACAAATGCTAGAGTGGTGTTGCGAAAATAATAGCATAACATGTTTCCTCTTATTGTGCACATAGATTAAATGTGCACTGTGCAGCTTTTCTGGTAGAGTGTCCACCACCTGCTTATCTCCATGGAGACATTATTGGTCATTTCTGCCTGAAATGTTCCACAGTATGGCATTAACCTTAATTAGCTTACATTTATTAATTTGCAGGTGTTTCATTGCTCAAAAAACCTCAACAAACATGCATTCTAACTACGAGCGGTGCACATATTGGAGCTGTAATTTTGCCCGGAGGTGTCATTTACTTGTTGCCATGGATATCAGGTTAATGCCATACTGTGGAACATTCCCGGCTAAGCAATAGCATCTCCACGGAGACTTTAGGAGGCGGCGCACCCTCTGCCTCAAAACGTACATAGGCCAGCTTTAAAATAAGATCTTCCAAGTCATCTGGCAACCCACAGCTTTTTTACCTCTCCTCTCCCATCCTCTCAGCCATGTAACCTCATGTCCGCTCTTAAACAATGTCACATCCACCCAGGACTCCGCAGACCCTCCACACTCCCCTTTACCAAAGCTGAAAACACAATACCCTCCTGTGTCTCCTCTCCCTCCCTCAGCGCTCTGACCGGACGGCCTGCTGTCACTTCCTGTTTGGGCTCCTCTCTGTGCAGGCCTCAGACATATGGCCGACTTTTGGGTTTGGCCCTTTTTTCTCTGCCTGGAAATAAACACACAACAGCTGTCCCAGAACAATCCAGACTGGACTCATTATTATTATTACAGGCCAGACGGATTTGAGGCTGTCTACTGCTGAGTAAGAGGACTTTTCCGAGCCGATACCTGAGAGAGATTTGCAGAATAGTAGTCTGAAAGTGGCTGATTAAACAGTAGGGTGCCACAAGTGCAGGCTTCAGTGCTTCATGTGGTTGGGTGCACAGAAGAAACAACAAAAGGAGATTGTAAAGACCCCCTACTTTTGAGTTTCACAGTTTATAGCGAGTTACAAGTTACGAGACTTAAATTGGTTTATATCGGCTTTTAACTGTGTTTTGTATACTTTAAAAATGAATACAGGCCTATCAAAAGTCATCTTTATGATTAACACAAGGGCAGTGCATTAAATTAATACAAAAATACTGCATATATCTTCTTTTGTTCCCGTTACACCTTTGATGTCAATTCAACATAAAATAGGCAAAATTGTAGATTAGTAGAAAAACTAAATATTTTCTTCGGATCAAACTAAACTAAACTAAAAATGACTAAAATAAACTGAGTGCAGAAAAGGCAACTAAGGTGAAATTTTATAGATATGGACAAATGACACAATGATGGGTAATGTATATGGGTTGGCTATAAATTTGCCTATAGGTTACGCAATGAATGCTAAATCTTACTAAGAAAGAATGAGGCTATGTGAAGAAGGAAACTAGCACACAAGTTGTATTCATGATGAATGATTTTGTATCCAGAGTTTGTAGCTTTATGATTTGTGCCGTTTCCTCTCAGTTGCATTAACATCGGAGTTAGCTTAGCTCGCGAAGTGTGTCGAATGTGTCCTAGTTGTGTAGTGCCAGCAGCAGCCAACGCAGACTGCACACTTGTATGCTTGAGAGGAGCCCACCGCATGACTCAGGGTAAGGCTCACTCAGATATCTCACACAAGGGACAGGGCCATGCTCAGATGAGGAAAGGCGAGATATGAGTGTAATTACTAAAAAGGAATTAGCTTTAGCTCTGGTGGGCTCACAACGCTACGGCTGAGTGTAACCCGTGGATGCTATGTTACGAATAGTATTTGGAGAAATCATTCCTCTTCAAACTCCTCTTGCAGTTGATGAAACTTAAAGGTGCACTATGTAACTTTACTGGTGAGAGTTCATCACCTGCTTCTGTCTTTGGAGATGTTTTGCCCATCTTCTCAAATATGTTATTAAACATCTATCAAGCAATTATTCAATTATAGGTATTTTTGTTGCTAGAAATGCCTTGAAAAACATGCATTCTTACTGTGAGCGGACTCGCCTGCTAATCTGACCTGTAACTTGACCTGGTAGCGTCACATGCTTGTCTTGGAGATAGATAAGTTTATTGCCATGCTTTGGAACATTTCAGGCAAAATGATATCACCCCATGGAAACAAGTTATATAGTTCACCTTGTTGACGCATTTAGAAAATTTCAGATTTTGCAAGAATCAAAATTCAAAAGTCTCTGCCAAAACCCACGCCAATAACACAGTTAATTTCTGCTTATTGCAAATTGTCAATTCACTATAGTTACATTGCGTGTGGACGATTTGTCACCAGATCATGACCTTATTTGATTCGATGCAGCCTCACTAACATGTCACTGACAGACACAAATACAAATTTGCAAACTGCTTGGAGAATGACTGGAATGAAACATTATTCACTCATCAACATCAAGACGCCAAAACGCTACAGCTGGTCCGCATCTGGGAATCTGTGCCTCAAAAACCATCATTCAAAATAACTTTATCTCTTCATTGTCCCGCACAATAAAGCTTCTTATCCATCGACGTATCTCCAAAGTGCTGATACAGACCTGATCCTAATATCCAAATGGGTGCAACCTTAAACCCAAACACTGGCAGGACGTCCCACCCGCAATGCACCTTAACAAAACCCCATCCCAGAGCCGGAGGTATCCTGTGGCAGTGCGGGTCATAAATCAGAGGAGTGGGCCCTTTCATTGCCCTCTGCCATGCGTGACCTGGGATTCTCAGCGGGGGGTGGGGGGGCGTGGGGGTCGAGGAGGAGTGGGGTTGGGGTTAGAGGAGGTGTTAGCTCTGTATGGGTAACCTGAGCAGCAGAGATATAGAATCCTTGCGTCAGGAGGGACTGCAGCAAAACTTTTCACTGGGGGGTAAGATCAGTTGACCTGCATTGTTGAACTGGAAAAAAAAATAGAGAGAGTTCGTTGGTGCTATAGGTTTTGGGTATGTTTACAATAGAATGATTGGCCTATACTATTTATAAATGACTGCTTAAAGGGGACATATTACGCAAAAAACTTTTAGGAGCTTTAACCCATGTTATAATTGTTATACTTTCCCATTTACCCCCTGAAAGTTGCATTCTAAGGTCTTGTACCTGATTTTTTCCCCATGTATTTGAACAAAATTTGTCCCAGTACAGATATATTACATATACGTGAGTAGCTCTTGAGGTCAAAATAAGCCTGCTGCCTGCTGTCTGCATCTAATTAGAAAGCATTTTATTGTCTGATAATCTGGAAGTGTGCGTGAGTTTGCGAGTTGTTGTTAGCTGTCGCAGCAAAACTCAGCACTGGTTTCTGAAAACTCATTGCAGCGAATAATTAGGATGCTCAGAATGTATAAGGTAAGTGAGGAATAGGTTCAGACCACTGCAAACTATTTAAAATGAACTAGTTCTGTTTTTCATGTTTTTTAGACAGTAAAATCTGGTACAGCGCCTTTAATGTGATTCATGCATGTTTGAGTAATCTTTGTTCTCATGCAGTCAGAACGCCATTGTCCCGAAAATACTCGTCCTCACTGACCCCCCATATACGCCCACTGCTCAGTACCGACGTCGTTCATTTTGGCACAAATGAAAAAAATGGTTTGGCAGTGCGGCACTTAGCTGTGATGGCGTTTACACCAACATGCCATAAAGAGGCACCCGAAAATTGGCAGACTTGTTTCTTTTATTAAGTTCTTTAAGACCAATGTTGAAATATAAAATTCCAAAATATAAAATACTGATCCACAGTTAGATATATATAGCGGACAAAAGCTCAATATGTGTTCTTTAAACAACTTCTGAATAAGTTGACTCACACACATATCGCACATTCACATCAATGAATTATGCTTAAATTGAGGAGTGTAAAAGAAACAAAGCATCGAGACTTACCTGTGCTCCAAGTTCCAGAGCTGAGTCAGCAGCATATTGGGCTTCCTTTCATATTGCAGCTCACACAGGCACAGAAAACTGACCCTTTGTTGGCCTTATTTGTTTAACTTAAGAGTTAAACAGTGCAACTGGTGAGACCAGTTAGCAAAGAGGAAACATGTTCTAAAGTTGGAATTAGCCACAAAAGACATTGTTAAAGCGAACTTCCTCTCATCACTTATTTATGCTGACTGTCCTGCCAAACCCATTGTCTTTAACTATTATAGGTCTGACTGATGTATTCAAAAGTTCAGCTCTCCTATTTCAACTAATAAAGACATGATCTTGTTTTCCTCACAACACTGTGTTTTCTAACAAAAAGCATGTGTAAAGTTTTCTGAGAAGTATTCTGAGTAGAAAAATTCCCAGGCTCACCATTTCACACCGGAGATCCTGTTTATTAGTGGGACAAAGATGCGTGTTTTAGTTAGCATTAGCAAAGCCTGTAGGTGTGTGGCCGACATGGCAAAAATATAAACTGCTAGAGGTTTATTTTCATCTGGGATATGCTCAGATTAGAAAGATTCATGGAAAAATGCATAAATAATTGCTGTAAATTAAACCAACGTTTCAGCTGAAGGTTTCCATCTCAACAATGTGTAAGATATATCCAAAAAGATCTGAATAATATACTTAAGGTCCAGTTTGGAAGCTAAATGTTACTGCTTTTTCAAAAAATGTTCCACTGTATGGCATTAAAGGTATCTAGCATTTATTCTAGGGGAGTTTTTACTACTCCAGAAATACATTGAAGGCGCGCCTCTCCAAATACTTCACCTGTAACTTAGCCTGGTGGTGTCACCTGCTTGTTTACATGGAGATAGATAAGTTTAAAGCCATACTATGAAACATGGAGACTAGTAGGTGGCAGACTCTCCACCACAAAACAATTAAATAAAATAAAAAGTAAGATGTTTTATCTGCACTTTACAACATGGCTACAACAGGGCTATTTCCAATTTGCTAACACCAAAAGGAATAACACAGATTAGCTAGAAAAGCTAAAAGGCCAAATGCATGATTTATGTCGCCATGGGTAACCAGATATTCTTGGTAACATTCTTTTGATCTTTGCACTGATCATGGGAGTGGCAATTACACATATTCATTAAAAACCATCCACGTTTATTTACATCCCAAAAATTAGCACTAGCTTACACTGTAATTAAGCTATGGATCCCAAATTTGCTGCTAGTCGGCTAGTTGCATGTGGTGTTTTTGTAACCAGCATCATCTGAAAAATATTTGCAAATTTGAATTATTACATAACGTAGATAGTAAGTTCATTCTATAAATAATTTAGCTAAACATTGTGTGATTTTGAACGCCGCTTGCTAACGCTAACAAACTGCCGTCATCAAGGTTTGACACAAAACGGCTGTAATCATGTTGACGTTATTGTTCTTTTGCGGTGTGATTTACAGTATCATTCCATCTCATGTCATGGACTGTGAAGTGCTTTGGGCCAGAGTGCGGTGAGAGGCACCCTAATCACACAGCGCGATCTATTCCTGGTCATGTGGGAACGAGACAACATCAGGTCAACAGCTGCTCCTGACTCCACAAAACTTCTTCCAGCATGGCCTGCACGATTTGGGAAAAAATATCTAATTGCAATTTTTCAGACAAGCATTGCGATTAGATTTGCGATGTTATGTTTCTGCTCTGTTTAAAGTTCGCATCTGAAACGCGCTCAGAAGAACTGACAAAATGACTCAAATATGAACCGACAAACTAATACAAGAATCACATTTCAGAACGTGTTTGCGCAGAGCTAAACTACAGGGTTAGCGGATTTATACAGGATAAGACAGGATATTTTGTTGTTTGTGACGGAAATAATGGCACTTCGGAATTTGCTGCCTTTGCGATTTCAATTCGATAGCGATTATTCATGCAGCACTACTTCTCACGTGGGAATATCCAACCTTAGTAACCAACCTATTTCACTTTCAGGGATGTTTTTGAGCGCCGTCTACAGACAACATGTGTTCACAATATGTCTCGGGTGCAGCCAATGACATGTGCCTTTTTATAGCTGGCAGCTTTGATGTACTGCTCCCCACAAGTTTATTTGGGAAGATCTGTGTTTTAAAGTGCAAATCCTCCGCTGGTATTATTGCTTAACGATTGAAACAGTTTGAAGCAATCAAAAGTTGGTTTTGTTGACAATGCAGAGGGTATCATTGCTTTCTGTTCTAACAATATGGGAGAGATTCAAAAGAAAACTCTTACCCTGGACTTAAACTGATGATTTTTAGTCAGTTGGATTGGCTAAATTGACATGAAATTGAAGTTATGATAGATGATAAACATCTAAAACTGTACATGTTCTTGACCAACTAGTCTATCTATTGTTATATTTGAAAATGTTTCTTTAAAAACATGACCTAGATGTAACCCTCACATTTTAATTCTTCTGCTCATGAAGAGTTCAGCGGGTGAACAGTTAAAGGTGCACTATGTGACTTTTCTGTTACATGCTTGTCTCCATGGAGATGTTATCGCTTTGCTAGGAATGTTCCACAGAAATCAGTTCCATGGAGACAAGCAGATGACACCTCCGGACCCAAGGTCATTATAGGTTATAGGTTTTTTTAGCCATAAAAAACACCTGAAAATGAATAAATGTAAGATAGAATGTTGTAAAACTTGAAGTTGACCTTGAAGACTACAGATGAAAATTTGCTTGCACATTTATTCGACAATGTCCCTGTCAAACAAACAAACAAACAAACAAACAAACAAACAAACAAACTAAAAAATAAATACCTATTTGTGAAGCTGCTGTTCGATAACGTTTAATACAGGGCAGAACTTGTGTCAGTGTGATAAATACTGATGCCATTTTGCAGGCTCCAGCAGTTATTAAATGTGGAAGATCCAATGGGAGTTTTAATACGAGACTTAACCGCATTACTCCGGCATCATTACCTGTTAATCACTTTCATTTCCTTTCAGTATTTGGTTTTAGACAATAACAGTGTAGCCCTTAGCCAGAGGAGAAGACGTTCCACTGCACAAATTAACTCTGATTTTTCATCCTGACCTGACCTGCAGGCTGTGGAGAAGAAGGAGGTGACGAGAAAGTAGGACGCTGCAGTTGAAAAAAGAAAGTATCATTTATTTATTCACTTTCCATTTACGGGCCACAGAAAGATTGGGCTTATGTCTGTCTCATCTTGGAGTTAGCCTGTGTCCTCCTAAACAGTAACAAAAAACATGCAATGGTAGACACAGGGTAGCAGCATCTTTGGAAACTGTGACCGCTTTTTAGCCACATCAGTGCATCACAATTCCCTATTTGCTGTTTACGTATCTCCGATTCACCATGACAACTCTCGAATGACCTTTATTACCCAGAAGACCCCTGACACATCTTCAAGGACACATCAGGCCATTGTACAGGAACGAATGGCAACCTTGAGTGAAGATTTACGCTAGTCTCTTCACCCTATCCATTCTCCCTTACGCCTGTGCATTAGCAGACTGTGCGCCACTGCAGCCTCTTCAAAGCAACCCCGAGCGATTGACCTCACCCTCGTCTTCACCAGATTTCTGGGGTTAACCGTTCCTAATTTAACCCCAGACGGGCTGCCGGGGCTGGGTAAGGCCGATGAGCGTGGCGCCTCGCAGGGCTGGACCTCCCGGAGGATTTGTCCAATGATAGCCCAAGAAAACCACTGCAGACCTCCACCTGACCTGATCGCACCCACCAGAAGAAAGTGGCACACTGTAGGAGAAAGTCTGGCAGGCACAAGCACCAAACAGATGATTTAAAGTCTCTACATTTCAGTTTGTTTCATGCATTATTATTATTTACACCATGGATTGCAACGGAAACAATATAGAGCAGAGCAATTTACTTACAACTGTAGCCTATCGTGATGAGATAAGATGAGGGAACCTTTATTTGTCTCACAACAGGGAAATTCCAGTGTTGCAACGCACAGTTTAAGAACAGCAAGAGAACAAAAACAGGCACTCAAAAATAAAGATAAATAAACATTAGAAAATATATTTAAATTGAACACAGCACTGTGCAAGTTATAAAATATAAGGCTACAGCACATTTATGTACTATGGTTATGCACAGTGAAGCATATGAACAGGTCTTGTCAGTTTGCAGGTTAAACTGCTGATATAAAGTAAAAGCACAAAAATGCAATGTTTTAAAAAAAGTTTTCGTTTTTGTAGTTCAAACAAGGAGTTTGCCAGATTTGCCGAAACCGTTATACAAGTTACAAAGCAAATTTTTTGAGTGCCTCTTTCTCTGTCTTTGAAACAATCATTTGTGAAACCAAATGCTGCCAAACAAGAAGACACCCTGACCTCATTTATCCGTGTTTTATTGACAAGCACACAGGACGAGCTCTGTTCTTCTCGGAGCTCCCCTCAGGCAAAGGGCAATAATACAGGATCTGTGTTGCATCCAGAAAACGTCTGAATGGACCTGACCTGTCTCTAAAAAACTGAACCGCAGCTGATTCATCTGACACCAGACTGTGATTGGCTGGTGAATGGGGTTGTGACCTTTGGCGGTGTGGTCCTTGTTGCAGGTCCAGGTGTCTAATTGGCCCATCGGTGCGTCAGTCACACAGGTGCACAGTGTATTAGAAGGTGCTGGGGTGCTGAAGGAAAGGTGTACGCTAATCCCCACAGCTCACGAAACCAGTGCAGTGCGTGTAAAGAAGCACACTGAGAGATGTGTCTGGTCCTCTGGGGGAGGAGGGGGCGGAGCTTGTTCTTTACAGGTGATGTCATGGAGGTTTTATGGACACCAAAAACCTATGTGTAAAACTAATGATTCACACGAGGTTGTTAAAGTTAGAAATTGCCCCCACGGACGGAAGACCTTGTGTGTGTGCAAGAATGTGAGTCCTAACATATTAAAGTACTTATTAAGTATGTGTATTGAAAACAGATACAGGTAATGTTGTAGAATAAATTGTATAGCTAGAGAGTTTAAAGAAGAGGCATGAGGCTGGCGTCCTAAAGCAGGAGAAGTTTTATTATTTACCATCAGTACAGGGTAGCAATAGGTGATAATATTGTCCATTCCGTTTAGTGCAGTCCAACCTGGCTATGCTTTTGTTGTAATAGATGTAGAGTATCTTCTGAAGACGCAGGCCAAGATAACAAGGGTTGAGCTGGCAGTGAGTTCCCTTGGTACAGCACAGAAATGTCGTTTCTCTAACAGGTAATTACTGCGACTGCATTGATGAAGGACAATCGCGTCAAACATCGTGTAAGATTGTGTTGTTTCCTCAGTATTTCTATAACTATAATTTGTTCGTTCAAAAGACACTTTTATAAAACAATTGTTCTTCATAGTATAAATAATGCCTTGCAAAAACAACGTGTTCTTATAATCTTTAAAGGGCCCATGTCACGCTGTTTTCTGATCTATGTTATAATGTTCTTTCCTCATCAAACTATACCTGGAGTTGTGTTTTGTTTCATTCACACGTTTAACACACAAACCCTGCATATTTAGGTGGAGTTCCTGTCTCAAACTGAAAACACTCTGTTCTATCTTGTGATGTTACGTGGTAATACAGAAGTGCTCCACTGTGTTTTTAAACTCCATCCACCTTCACTAGAATCATTTGGATAATTTCAGCCCTGGAATTGCCGATCTCTACGGAACAAAAGGTAAAAGGAGCTGTTAACTTGAAAACTAGCGCTTCATGACATCACAATGTGGAACAGAGCATTTTTGGAATTGCCATCTCTACGGAACAAAAGGTAAAAGGAGCTGTTAACTTGAAAACTAGCGCTTCATGACATCACAATGTGGAACAGAGCATTTTGAGCTTTGGAGATGTAGGCAAACTAATAATAAAGGATCACTCAAAGAGGTAACAACATTATAACATGGCTTAATGCTCAGAATAGTCAAATTTTGCACAATATAGGACCTTTAAAATGAACTTAAACGTATCACGAGACCTGTACATAATTTTAAAATGACATGACAGTCATTTGCGTCTAAACAATAGCACCATCAGTGAACTCCTTATCGTGAGGCATCGCCCAACAGTCACATGAGGTTTGTCCTGACGGGAATAGAGATGCTCTGAAAATGAAAGGTCAGGGAAACTGGAGGATCAAGAGGACTGTGGAAAGGATGGAACGGAACGGAAGAATGTATATTGAGCCAGACAGGAGGCCGACTCAACAGCTTAATGGCATCTTGATGACAGGGTTTGGGGGGGGGGGCACAGGACAGGGCAGGGGTAAAACCAGACTATGGGCCTGTACTTGTGAATAAATGTCTTCTTCTCGCTGGTTCTCCACATAACATACCTTAAATGACCATATATAGAAGGAGGCTGTAAATTATTGGAGGCTGTATTTATTTCGAGCAAATTAATGAACACGTATCCGGTACATTTAATTCACATATCACTTATTTAAGCTCAAAAAGGAGTGAGAAGAAGAAGAAAACTTACTATTAATCCCACTCGTCAGGTTCAAAAGGTCAGAGGATACATCAGAGGATACACCAAGATGCTAAGTATGTTATTGCAAGTATAAAAATGGACAACACAGTTCCGACTTACTCTTACAGGTCACTGGTTTCTGGAGATACTGCAATTTCTTAATCCCAGTTTCAGTGTAATTTAGAGTCAGTTACATTTGACAAGACCTGTGACATACGAGCTTATATTTTTATCAAGACAAAGTGCCCTCTCGTTAAACAGAGAGTTGTTTCTTGGCATCCGCAAACACTGCGCGATCTCGGGAGCGCTATAATTATCCCAAAATGACAAAGGTTAAAAACACAGCAATTAACTTCCAAAGCCACTAAGGAGACTAGCTTGCACTCACTAAAATGCTATTAACCTATTCTTATACGTACAATAACATACTCAGCACCTTGGCGTATCCTCTGACCTTTTGTGAACCTGAATGCAATTGATTTTCGTACAGCTCTGCAACTCACACTCACAGCTAATCGACTGCAAAAGTAGGTCTTGTAATAACAACAAAAACAACTTTTCCTGACTTTCCTTTATTGCTAGTTCCCACCACGGCTATAGCGCATACGGGTGCATGTGTTAGCGTGCGTGTTCAGGCTTAGCGCTCGTAGCTGTGGGTCTAGTTCTCAAGCTAACAACAACAAGGCTAACAGCTGTAGAAACAGTAACCCGAGCTGTCAGAGGTGAAGGCTAATGATCAGTAGACTGCAAATACAACAGCCACAAACACGATACAAAGATATCCCGCGCTACTGTGAAAAATAAGGACAGCGTTAAAATTGCGTGATGAAAATATGCGTCGTTACTGAGTTATCATGCAAGTAGGGCTGTAGGAATGGGTCACGGGGTCACTCAACTTAGGGATTTCCTCAGTTGGTGGTCACAGATCTGCAGAAATAATCAATATAGCTGACACACATATATAGAGGTTAGATCTAGCATGCGAACTGTAGTAGTAGTGTGTTGACAAGTGGTTCAGTAGCAAATCAATTAAACATAGTCAATAAATAGTCCCTAAAGGTCAAAGCATGTCATCATAGACTTTATCGCATTTATTTATAGTTGGGCCTATAACAATACACTTGAGGTTGACTTGAGCCTTAGTCTATGCAGGCTCAACAACTATAATTAAGTAGACTATATCTTTTGTAATTAAAGATGCACTTTGTAACTTTTCTGATGGGCACGTCAACGGCTCGTCTCCATGTAAATCTTATTGCTTTGCCTAGAATGTTCCTTAGTGTGGTATTAAATGTATCTATAAAATGTATGTCATTATGGCTGTTTTTTGGTCAAAAATACCTTGAAAAACATTTTTATTGTGAGCAGGGTCAGCTCTCTTAAGATCTGGCCTGCAACTCGTCCTGGTGGGGTCATCTGCTCGTCTCCATGGAAATTAATCAGTGTAATACCATACCGCGGAACATTCCAGACAAAGGAATAACATCTTCATGGACGCAAGCAGTTGACAGACCATGTACCATCAAAGTTACACCGTTCACCCTTAATAAAAATGTGTCTGTATGCTTTATGACTACCATTTTAGTTTAACCCTTGAATATGTTTGTATGTAGACCTACTCTGTTTTGTGCATTTGTCATTTTTCTCTGTTTGATGATAAAAAAAATTAACTTAAAATGGCTTAAAACTACTGCATCTCTATTGCTATTGTACCAGTACAGTGTTGAATATTGGCTGACCTTTGCCCTCACAGATCCGCGGGTGCAGGGCAGTGGGACCATGCAGGGTGCGTGTATGTGCCTGTGTGGATTTGAGCTGGTCTAAAGCAGAGATTACCCCAGCGCTGGGAAACACAGGGCTAAAAGGGCCACGTTTGCTTTTCGGGGGGCTCCCCAAATCCACAGCAGATTATACAGATGAGATTTCATTTGCAGATTACAGGATGAAACGCCCTGTGAGAAAAGTGGGTCGAAATGGATCTTTATCTGTTTAAAGTTGTCCTTTGACACCTTTCAGTGTTCCAAATACTTGACTTTAAGAGTTTATAGTATCAGAGAATACATGGAAAACATTGGCCTGGTCTGTGCAGGTTTAAATCCGGGTTTAGTCCCAGTTAAGACTAAATTTTGATGTGGTGTGTAAATGTGTCTCATTGTGTTCGCAAACTAACTGCTGATGTATGATTATTTAAAACATCATTGCCACTCTTTTCCATATTACATAACTCCATAAACTTGTAGGCCTATGCATCCAATACAACAGTTTTACTATGATGTTTTTATATTACAGACAGACTTTTTAATAGATATCCAAAAAGCTGTAATGCCTACTTTATTATTTATTTAGCATATATCTAAAAGAAGCCTGTGTAATGCCTCAGGTCTGTTCATAGTCATTTGTATAAAATTTGAAGTCTTTATTTTAGATTTAATTCAATGTACCTGTCTCTGAAAATATATAATAGCATGCATCATCTGATATTTTTTATTTTGCAACCTTCATGGCTGTATGAATTGTATTGCCTCATAGCCCGCAGCAGCAGGTGAGGTCGGGATAGTTACTACTGTATATGCACCTCTGTCTTCTCCCAGTTATTTTCCAGATGGGACTACCACCGCAGTGTGTGAGTCACGCAGTCTGACACGCCCACCGCAGCCCCTGTGTCATACCTGAGCACCCCCAGACATGTCCGACTGTCTCCCGTGGCTGTCGTAGGAGCGATGAGTGTGTGTGTTGTGGCAAATCAAGTAGCACCTTCCTGTTTACTTTTACAACCACTCTTCCATAATTTCACTTGGATTAAGTTTGCTCTCATTTTCCTTTGGGAACAGACAAAACAGTAATGGGGACTAGACAATACCTGAGGGCAGGAGGAGTATATACTGTGAAATATGAGCTTTGTGGTGTCTGGCCTATAGGCCTAAGAGGTGTGATGAGCCTTGCTTTATTTCTGTTATGTCTTACATTTGCCTTACACTGCACTATACAAATTAACTTTATATTGTGGTGGATCATATTTGTGTAAATCACAAAACTGCATAATAAAAATCCATTAGCCTTAAATAATTCATCATTTTCTCCATACACAGTATGATGGCAAGTAGCCAGAGCTGCCTTGGGGCTGACTGACAGAAATCTGGCGGTCAATCTGCACCATTGGCTTGTCTGATAATACAAATTAATACCAATTACCGATAACAAATTGGTGCATAGGCGTGAGGTGTCTTGCCCCAGGACACTTTGACATCATTGGCATTTAACCCTATATTTTCTGACTGTACTGACATTATAATAGCTCATATAGTAGCTCAGCTGGTAGAGTGTCAGTTCCACTAACCCACAGGTTGGAGGTGCGATTCCATCTCCCACTGCTGTTGTTGTGTCCTTGGGCAAGACACTTAAACCACCTCCCCCCCCCCCCCCCTTTGCTCCAATGTAAAGTGCTTGAGTGCCTTGAAGGTGGAAAAGTGCTAAATAAAAATGTAAATGGTAAATCATTTACACTACATTGTTCAGTTATAAGTTGTAATTTCTAGTTATTCAGCTTGTAGACTGTATCATTATTACCTTTATGTCTGTATACATGGGTTTCAGAATGAAAAGCTGGACCGTTGCCATGGTGATTAACAATATATCTTTTGAATGGAAAAAGTCTTTATAATGTCTGTATACATGGGCCGTTGCCATGGTGATTAACAATATATCTTTTGAATGGAAAAAGTCTATAACAGGAGTCATATAACAGGAAGCTGAATCTCACAAATACATCTTCTAAGTTGTTTTGAAATACCAAACCTGTGTTTAGCTATCAAAGTCTAATATGTTACTCCAAAAACGTGTCCTGCCTGTAATGGTTAGTCTGACACAATGAGAAGCAGTTGTTTGTTTACACTAATGGCTGGTGCTGTGCGGGAGAGAGCCCGAGGTGAGGTGTGAAGCACTTATGTCATCAGCCCTGCTCCAAATGATGTGTTTGTGCAGACACGGGCCAAATGGGGACTGAGACCACTGCTGAGGCGCACACCTGTTTATCAATACGTCTATGAGCTTTACCCAGGATAAGAAGGGGAGACAGTTTTCTAATGTGTTGTTATTCATTATGTCATTATGTGTACTTTTGTTGATGATTTATGCTCCACTAACTTGCCATATTAATCTTATGGCTTAAAGGGCCCATATTACACTATTTTCTGATCTATCCTATAATGCTGTTTCCTCATCAAAAACATATCCAAATATATTCTTTCGAACAGAAAACACTCTGTTCCACCATTCAGAAAGTGCTCCATTGTGTTTTTAAACTCCATACACCTTCACTAGAATCATGTGGAGACTTTCAGCCCTGGAAATGCCAATCTCTACTGAACAAAAGGTAAAAAGGTATTGTTAACTTGAAAACTACAGCTTCATAACATCACAAGTTGGAATAAAGCATTTTGAGCTTTGGGGTGCAGACAGTATCCAGTTTTACTCAAACCTGTGTGAATGAAACAAAACAAAACTCCAAGTATGTTTTTTTTTAGCAGGTAACAACATTATAACATGGCTGAATGCTCACAAGAGTCAACTTTGCTTAATATAGGACATTTAAAGTCTTCATCTGACAGCAATTACATCTTTGGGATTTAATAATGGCGCCACCTTTTGAAGCTATTGTGAAAAATGATTTCACTTTTGTTTATATACTGATTTTGTGCCAGTTTTTGTTTCATGTGGATAGGCCCAGTAATTACACATTAACCATACAACAGATCAACACATCTGTAATCGGACAGTTAAACAGCAAAATCCACCATAGAATTCTGACCTTTCCTCCAGCTCAGTTCACTCAATATTTTGTTGTGTTTTATATGTTCCCATTCCCCATAACTATAACTAATTTCAGAAAATGTACTAGCCCAATTTATTCAGATAAAGAGTGGTTCACACCTGGTTTAGTTCCAAATTAGTCCCAGTTTTTTGCTGTGTTTTTCCACAAAATCGTGCTAATTGCCCATCTGAAGGTTTTATTCACGCCTTCATATCCTCTCCTATCCTTTCTATTTAGTTTCCTTTTGAGTTGTTTTCTATTTGGGAGTTATATATAGTTGAAGAGCCCGCTGCGAGTGAATCCAAGTGAAGTTGACAGCTGTGCGGCTCTGGACACAACTATTGACCAAATATGATCCGCGCTGACAGGCTGAGAACTGACTGGGACAGACAAGGCATAAAAATGTTAAAAAAACAATCCAGCCATGAACCCAGCTCTAGTTGATCGGACATGTTATTATTATTATTTTTTTTTACAGTGCATAGGATGTTGCGTTAATGATATGGTAACGTCCACACATGGTCCTAAAATAAAAAGGAAGGACGTGTTATCAGAGGAAACATGGCACGATCCAGGAGGATGTTTGCGCATGTGAAAACAGACATGTAAAAAGGTTAAACTGACTGAAATTGTTAACTTTTAATCATTAAAGACAATGGGACTTTTTGGATTAGATGAGCGTAATAGTGAAAAGATGTTGGAATAATTAGTTTGTGGAGAAGGACCTCTGCTGGTGGAGATTAGAATTACATGCACTATACAAAATGTTCCGTCTTATCTCCAGATATTGAGTAAAAAAAGTATGTTTTATTTATATTACTAATTATTCATATACCTAAAATATTGAAATCTGGTAAATCTGGTAAATACCACTGTGCTATCCATGGGTTTCATAATGATGAAAAATTAGGACTATTGCCATCTTAATAAACTATTAAATAATAAACTAACAAAATTTTATGTTTTCAACGGTGAAAAGTCCTCACATGTGACAGGAAACTGACACCCATGAATTGAATATTATAACTTCCTGTTCCAGTAGGTGGGATTTGCAGCTACCTTCAAGTTTTTCCTCATCAGTAGTATCTCAATACCTAAATACATAAAATGCAGGGACCAGGGACAGGACATTTGGTCTTGGTAAATATACATTTTGTGACATTTGAGTGCAATAGTCTTTATTACAACATAAAACAATTCAAAATAAACATACGGCAAAACACAAAAGGAATGTTTCAAACACACAATGTGCATGTTTCAGTCACACTCAGATTATTAAAGACATTTCCCAGAGTGAAAATAAAATCATAATAAATAAACCTGATGCCAGGCACCTGACTCACCACAAACATTCTTATCTTACACATTAGACATTTGTATGAAAACACAGTGTAAGTGTGTGTGCCCCTGCCAGGCGCTAAGAGCACTCAGAGCACAGATAATCTCACAGTGATCCTGCTCTCAGTGCTCTAATCTGATAATCCTGTTTAGACTACCCTGACCCTGCAGGTGCACAGGCTGCAGACAGGTAAGTCATGTCCTAATCCAGCTCTTTGGTATGTCTTTATCACTATTACTGTTTACTGGTCTCACTGTAAGAAGGCATGGAGCATTTTCACTTTTAAAATAAATACATGAATGTGTTGAAAGTCATGGACTCTACTGTCCACTCAGCAGCACTGAGCACACTCACATGTAGTGTGCATGTCACACAGGGTTCA
>JACM01062492.1:0-10278 GCA_000787095.1 Periophthalmodon schlosseri
GTGTGAGGTCTGACTGACCAGAGGAGCACCATCCGTCCAGCCAAACTCGCCCTGGACGTCTTTGTCATTAAGTCCAATCCACTGATAATCCTGACCATTTGCTGTGGACACAGAGAAAGAGGAAGGAAGGAGAGAGGGAGAGAGAGAAAAGGAGGGAGAGAGAGAGCGAGAAAAAGAGAAAAGGAGGATGGGGGAGAAGAGAGGAAGGGGTGTTGTTTAATGTATAGTATTATTATGGAAGGGTTCTGACACACAGGAGGATGGGAGGGCATCTGACACACAGGTATAGGAGGATGGGAGAGCATCTGACAAAGGGGGTGTGGTGCACTCACAACTGAGGAAGAGCTGCTCCTCCTCTGATTGGACACTGGACAGGTGGGCGTTGACCTGGACACACAGTTGCTCCGCCTCTGTCCAGGTGAGTCTGTCGCTGACGTGAAGGTAACAATTCCCCATGAAGAAGAGCCAGCCCTGAGCGCAGCCGTCCTCTGAAGAAGAGAGGGACTTCAGCCTCCCCAGACGCTTCACCCTCACACTTCACCCAGATGCTTCACCCTCACGCTTCATGCAGACGCTTCACCCTCACCCTCATGCTTCACACAGACACTTTACCCTCACACTTCACCCACATGCTTCACACAAACGCTTCACCCAGAGGCTTCACGCAGACCCCTCACTCAGATGCTTTACCTTCACACTTCACCCAGACGCTTCACTAAGACACCTTACCCTGACACTTCACCCTCACGCTTCACCCAAACACGTCAACCACACGCTTCACCCAGACGATTCACCCACACGCTTCACCCAAAAGCTTCACCCAGATGCTTCACCCAGATGCTTCACCCATGCGCTTCACCCAAATGTTTCACCCTCTCGCTTCACCGAGACGCTACACTCTCACGTTTCACCCTCACGCTTCACCAAAACACTTCACCCTAATACTTCACCCACACCCTTCACCTAAACACTTCGCCCAGATGCTTCACCCGCATGCTTCAACCTCACGCGTCACCAAGATACTTCTCCCAGACTCCTCCCTCTCCCCAGACTCGTCTCTCTGTCCTTCCTTTCTCCAGACTCCTCCCTCTCCCCTGACTTCACACTTCACCCAAATGATTCACCCAGACGCTTTACTTTCACGCTTCACCCTCATGCTTCAACCTCACGCTTCAACCTCACACTTCACCCAGATCCTTCACGCAGGTGCTTTACCCAAACACTTCACCCAGATGCTTCACCTAAATGCTTCACCCTCACACTTCACCAGATGCTTCACCTTCATGCTTCAGCCAAATGCATTGCCCAGACGCTTTATGTTCACGCTTCACCCTCATGCTTTACCCAGACCCTTCACTCAGGCGGTTCACCCAAACACATCACCCAAACGCTTCACTCTCATGCTTCACCCTTAAGCTTCACCCAGATGCTTCACCCAGATGCTTCACCCTCATGTTTCAGCCTAACGCATCACCCAAATGCTTCATCAAGATGCTTCACTCTCACGTTTCAGCCAAAGGCATCACCCAAATACTTCACCCTCACACTTCACCCAGAGACTTCACTCTAACGCTTCACCCTCACCCACTTGCTTCACCCAAACACTTCACCCAAACGCTTCACTCACATGCTTCACCCAGATGCTTCACCCAAACACTTCCCCAGACTCCTCCCTCTCCCCCTCGCTCTCTCCAGACTCCTCCCTCAGCCCCCCCCTCCCCAGACTCCTCCCTCTCCCCAGACTCGTCCCTCTGTCCTCCCTCTCCCCAAACTCCTCCCTCTTCTCAGACTCCTCCCTCTGCCCTCTCTCTCCTCAGACCCGTCCCTCTGTCCTCCTTCTCCCCAGACTCCTCTCTCTGCTCTTCCTCTCCCCAGACTCCTCCCTCCCCCCAGACTCCTCCTTCTGTCCTTCCTCTCCCCAGACTCCTCCCTCTGTCCCCCCTCTCCCCAGACGCCTTCTTGGGGTTTCACCTGTGACCACTGCAGGCTCTTCCACTGCGGCTGGGGGCAGCAGAGACACTGAGGGAGCAGTGGTGGGGCTGGTGTACACCTCCGCCGGCATCACGGATTCTGATTGGTTGGTGCGGGGCTCCTCTGGCTCGGATTCATCGACTCGGGGATCCATGGCGCTGCCACTGCCTCCTGCAGGTCAACATGATTGTTTTGAACAGAAATCAAGTGTTCTGAATCAAGGACAGAATGGCATGTGGGGCATGTGTCTCTGACCTCGGGCTGAGACCGCACATGGTCCAGTGTGTTCAGTATAGTAAAAAATACAAGAGGAGCTTGGATGGCTGGCTGTGGATGCCAGAGCCGACCGCAAGCCTTTTCACTTAATAAATAAATGGTTATCGCGTGAACACATGGACTTGCAACTTCAAAGGTGTTGACCACAACAGCACTGCAGAGCTCCGGTCCTCATCCCGCCACAACTAAACCGGTCCAACCCTGGAGCCGCAGCTGGACCAGCTACAGTCTGAGCAAGGCCTAAGACACTAAACACTGGTCAGGGTGAGAGGAGTAGAGGAGAAGGTCAGAGGGTCAGAGGAGCAAAGGAGAGGGTCAGAGGAGCAGAGGAGAGGGTCAAAAGAGCAGAAGAGAGGGTCAGAGGGTCAGAGGAGCATAAGAGATGGTCAGAGGTCCAGAGGAGAGGGTCAAAAGAGCAGAGGAGAGGGTCAGAGGAGGAATATCTCCAATTGAGATACTGGCCCAAAACTTGGCCGCAAACTTAACCTCCCTCAACCACAGACCATGGGACTGACCACAGATTATGGGAGTGACCACAGACTGTATCGGACTGACCACAGACTATGACCGTATGGGAGTGACCACAGACTGTGGGACTGACCACAGACTATGGGACTGACCATAGACGTATGGGAGTGACCACAGATTATGGCACTGACCACAGAATATGGGACTGACCCCAGACTATGGGACTGACGACAGACCGTATGGGAGTGACCACAGACTGTGGGACTGACCACAGACTATGCAACTGACTACAGACTATGGGACTGACCACAGACTACGGGAGTGACCACAGACCATATGGGAATGACCACAGACTGTGAGACTGACCATAGACTATGGGAGTGACCACAGATGTATGGGACTGAGCCGGTTCTTTAAAGGGTTTTGGTTTGTCTTTGTTTGTTTCTTGGAGCAAATGTGTAAATGTTTTTCCTGTGTGCTGCAGTTTGACTCTGGCCCAAGTCATTCCCGAGAGCAGCATCCTGTCACCTGCTGCCGCCTTGTGATTGGTCCTGTCGCCTGCACCTGCCCTTTAATCAGTCCTCTCAGAGTACACTTGCTCTGTGATCAGTCCTCTCAGAGTACACCTGCTCTTTGATCGGCCCTCTCAGAGTACACCTGCTCAGTGATTGGTTGTAGCGCTTTACCGGACGCAGAGGCGTGTTCTCCGCTGAAATGGACCTCGCCCCGCCCCTCTTCCTCTACAGTCTGGGTCTCGGTCTCGGTCACATAAACCACGTCTCCTCGGAGGTGCACCCAGGGGCGCCCGCTCTCCCAGGACGCTGCAAACAAAACCGTTACAAAACGTTTATAAACTTTATATCAGAGGCGTTCTTTAAACTGTTCTTTTCAGATCTTTAACCATGTTCTAGTTGTTTCTTCTCATTGAGCCTCTGAAGTTGTATTTGGAGTAATCTTTAATCCCTTATTTTCAAGACGCCATTTTGCCAATCTACCCCTGTTTTCGCCTCCACCGGTACATGCCTACAGCTCCCATTGGGCATTGCAGTTTTCTAAAGTGGAAGTCGGCGGATTTGTTTCTTTTATTAAGTCATTTTAGATGAATATTGTGATTCCAAATGTGCAAATTATAATATAATGATCCACGGGTGTCAGAGATTAGGACTATAGAGCACACACAAGCACAACAGGGCTGATTTAAACTTAATTCTCAGACCAGGTCACTGTCACATTTGGGATTTTAGTTTTACAAATTAAAAAAGTATTTGTGATGAGCCCATTCACTAATTTGAAGAAGTCAATACTTGTGACACTGTCTGAGATTTTGGGCTGGAAAAAAAAAAAACAAAACTAAAGAGACTGAAGCATAGACTGTATAAACAAGTGGACTGATTGAGTGTGACGTCACCCACAGCGTTTGGCTCTAAATGAAGCTCATTGAGGCTAGCAGTTATAGCAGCTAATCTGGGCTGGAACCAGACTCCTCACCTGCACAGAATAGAGCCCGTAACTACTGAACTAGACTCCTATATCACACAAATCTGGCTTTAAGCCATGTTATAATGCTGTTGAGGCTAGCCATTATAGCGGTTAATCTGGAGCCGAGTTCTTGGAATTCTGACCGCAAGCAAAGAGTCAATCAGGAGTAAGGGAAGGCGTTACCTTCAACAGCCCTTCCCTCCTGCACCGCTGGTTTAGCAGAGAGCGGGCACTTAGCAACGCTGTCAATCAAACCTGCAGGAGCAAGCTCGGGGAAAGAAGGCACCTGATTTGTCTGTTATTAATGTTCATATCTTGATTTTAGGAGAAAATAATGAAATAAAAACCCCAGGATCATGTAGAGCGGGTTAATACGAACATTCTAAGGTCAGAATGACGAGCCTGACAGCAGCAGTAACACATCGAGGGGCCACGCTTTTTCCATACAAAGTGAATTGGAGCCAGTTGATGGAGCCGAATCGTTCCCATGCTCACTTCCTGTTTGGAACGCAGCGCAAGATATGTCCAAGATATGGACTGAACACAGACCTGATCCACCTGATAAGGCGGAGCCGGAGATCCCACTAAATCCTGATCCTACTGGCTGAGATCCTGAGAGCTCCTGTCCAGAAGTCCGTTCCGGCATTTGGTCCACAAGGGTACCAAGTTCAGATTCTGATCCAGATCCAGGGGCCAAACCAGAGAGCCTCCAGGTCCCAGAGCCGCTGTAGACCATGCCTCCTTGGCCCAGCTCCTCTCCTGAGGGACTCTCTCCAATCTGCTCCACAAGCCCATCCACTGGTATCACCCCGGAACTACTCAGGTCTCCATTGACGCCGGACCCAAGACCAGATCCAAGACCAGACCCAAGACCCGAGACAAGACCCGAGGCGACACCTGAGACAAGACCTGAGGCTGGGCTGGAACCAGACTCCTCACCTGCACAGAACAGAGCCCGTAACTACTGAACTAGACTTAAAGATCCTATATCACACAAATCTGATGAGCTTTAAGCCATGTTATAATGCTGTTATCTCCCCAAAAACATACCTGGAGTTGTGTTTTGTTACTTTATTATTAGTCTGCCTACATCTCCAGAGCTCAAAATGCTCTGTTCCACCTTGTGATGTCATGAAGTGGTAATGGTCAAGTTAACAGCTCCTTTTATCTTTAGTTCAGTAGAGATTGGTAATTCCAGGTCTGAAACACTGTGGAGCACTCCCTGTATTATTACATGACATCACAAGGTGGTTGCCGTTTTCTGTTTGCGAGAAGAACTCAGCTTAAATATGGAGGGTTTGTGTGTTAAACATGTGAATGAAACAAAACACAATTCCGGGTATGTTTGTGATGAGGAAACAATATTAGAGAGAGAATCAAAGAATAGCCTAATAGCTGTCAGAGGAAAGGGTCAGAGGAGCAGAGGGTCACATGAGCAGAGGAGCAGTGGCGAGGGTCAAAGGGTCAGAGGAGCAGAGGAGCAGAGGAGAGGGTCACAGGAACAGAGGAGCAGAGACACAGACTCACCAGATCCCAGTCCTAATCCTGAGACTCCAGATGCAGTCTCTCCTGTGGCCTCCTGCTTTTCTGTGTCTCTTGACCGGTCACTTTCTCTGTCCCCAGAAACGAAGACCACACCAGAACCTTCTGCAGAACCTGAGACAGAGTCCAGACCAGAGTCCAGACCAGAGTCCAGACCAGAGGCCAGACCTGAACCCAGACCAGACCCAGAACCTGAGACCAGACCGGACCCTGGACCCTCAGTAGACTCCTCTGTGCTGGTCCCGGAGAGCTCTCCTGAAGCAGAGCCTGAAGCGGAGGTCTCCAGATCAAGTTTAACTGAAGGAAATGCTGTGGAGCAGAACATGGATCAAGGCAGAGTTATAAGACCACAGGACGCCCTAAAAGCTTGCCATTTCGTCTGGGGGCGGGATTTAACATCACAACCATGGCAACCCACTTTTAAAAAATGTTTGAGCTGAGTTGCCATTACTAAACGAGGTCTAAAAACAGACTTTTTGACAAAACAGAGCTTCTTTTAGTTTTAAAATTATAACAAAACCACATCAGATTTCCTTTCACTTTCTGTTGATGCGTCAGAGGCTTATTCATTAACATCTCTAGTGACTCTATTGACTTTGTTGTATTGTAACTGTATTTTACAGATAGCAAAATAGCTTTAAGATTAGCTGAACTCACATCTGCTGATTATGTAATGAACTGAAACACACCACGCATCTTTGATTAACATGGAACACTAAGGCCCGCCGTCAGACGAAATGCCGAGAATGTAGGCAATGCCATCAGCCGACGCCCCCAAACACTAGGGTCTGTTCCTTCCACAAGTCTGAGTCTGGCCCCCTGGTGGTCATCACGTGGAACCTACGTTATTTTCTATGAGTGGTAATCTGTTTGTTATGGACCAGTGTCTGTTTGACTTTGTTTTTCTAACTTGGTTAAACTGTTGGTTAAATCTACCATCTCATTCAACCCTGTCATTGCTAAAGTTAGCAGTATAAGTCTTAGCGGCTAACTCCTCTACAATGGCAACAAGTTTGGCGAACAATCCAAGACACCTGGTGCTCAGTGGGGCCCATGGAGCGACGATCATGGATAAAACCACCGCCTCAATCGCCTCTTCATCACCAATCCCCAGCAAGTCCGTGAGGTGATTCATTGAGGATTGGGAGCACAACATGATGGCTGTGGCTAGTGTAGCTAGCGGAACAGCTAAGAGGCTAAAAAAAACCAACATGCACCGGACGACACGTGACAGATGACTTGATACCAATGACTGATAAGGACCTAAATGGGTTCGTATTGCAAACACAGCCTGTCTTAAATCATTGTCCAGCTCAAAAAAAGACTAGAAAGCCTGTAATGAGAAGGCACAGGGAGACAAACATTCTAAAGACACTTGATCAGGCTAAATTAATGTGGGACTGTGAAAATAAACCGAAGGGGCTTCTGTGTGCTCATTTAAACATACGCAGTATGTTATCCAAGCATTAGCAACTGGATCACATATTAAGTGACACATCTACATTTTAGGACTGGCTCACAAGCTCATCTCCTGATTCTGGTGTTGTTTTCACAAACTACAAGGTGTTTAGAAGGGATAAAGTTGGGGGGAAAGGAGGGGGCGTGTTGCTTTATGTAAAAAATCAGAATGTTCTCTTAGTGTACCAAACGAGGTCGAAATAGAGAACATCTCAGTAAAAATCTCTCTCTCTCCAGAGATGATTTTGACTCTGATTTGTCTGTATCATTCTCCCACAACAAAAAATAACTTCTATGAACAATTGGAGGCACTAAATAAGCACCACACTATACAAAACAAGTCCAATGAAATAATTGTGATTGGTGATTTTAATGTGAATTGAGACTGTAAGAAGGACAGAAAAACACTTAAGTGTACTGCGGACACTATAAATTTTTCTCAACTCATTGAGCAACCTACAAGAATCACAAGACATTCAAAAACCAAAACAGATTTGCTCTTTAGTAACAAGCCTGAACAGATAATCAAGTCGTATAACCTTCTGACTGGTATTTCAGACCACAATCTTATATTATTTTCTAGGAAACTCACTAATCAAGGATCACTAATGATTTTACTAGTCCATCTAATAACAGATCTCTAAATGAATTTATACCCAGGACTCAACAACAAAATGTGGCCAAAGCCTTATTATCAGTAGACTGTGAATTAATCCTGTCCAGAGATGATCCTCAATTTTGTAGCAGTCAACTCAACAAAAGTGTTAAAGATGCTATATCAACCTTCTCCACTAGACAGAGATTTACTCATATGCGAAATAACGTAACTGCAAGTCTAAGACAGGCCAAAGCTAACTTCTTTATAAATGTAATAGAAAATGCAAAAGGCAATGCTAAAATTATTTTGCAAAACCTAAACAAACTGCTTGGCCATCAATCAAACAAAAATAACAAGACAATGGAGCTACACGTAAATAACTCCATTATTAAAGAACCTATTTCCTTAGCTAATATCAGTCACCCTGATCAGGCTATGTTAGGGTCACTGATATTTCAGATTGTGAAGTTGCCAAAGTAATTACAGGCTTAAAAAACTCAAAAGCACTTGATGCAATTGGTCTAAATACCAATTTTTTTAAAGAATTAAAGGATCCTCTTGTATGACCAATCACCCATCTCCTCAATATGTCCTTACAACATTCGGTTGTCCCAGCTGACTGGAAAGTAGCTGTGGTAACACCAGTTTTTAAATCAGGTGCTAAAACAGAATTGAAAATTATTGGCCAATAAGCATACTTCCTGTTATATCTAAAATAGCTGAGTAGTGGGTGGTCAAACTTCTCACTGCTCATTTATAAAACACCAAACCCTCATTACATCCACTACAGTTTGACTTTCGTACCCATCACTCCACAGACACTGCCCTGTGTGTGTTAACAGAAAACATAAAGAGCTTGCTTGATAAGAGTCCCTGTGTTGGGGCTGTCTTCTTAGACTTGAAGAAAGCCTTCGACTCCATAAACCATCAGATCTTGCTGTCCAGGCTAACTCAGTTTAACATCTCCAGTCAAGTTCTTCAATGGTTTACATCATATCTGTCCCACAGGAAAGAGTATGTGGTAGTTGATGGTGTAAAATTTTCGTGTTTAGATTGTGAGGTTGGTGTCTCGCAGGGATATCTGTCCACAGGAAAGAGTATGTGGTAGTTGATGGTGTAAAATTTTCGTGTTTAGATTGTGAGGTTGGTGTCTCGCAGGGGTCAATCCTTGGGCCGGTTTTAATAACTTACCAAATGCTTGTCCAAATGTGGGGCGCCAGCGAGCAGGCAATGGAGTAGGTTGGAAGTATAGTATGCTCTGCACGAATTTGCAAAAAAAAGCCGTTTTATTGGGCGTTTGACTGTAACTAACACATGTGTAATATCTAAGACTGATACATTATTTGAGCTTTCATCCACGGGTGTAAATGGCGAATAATCTGTGTAAATACAAGTATACGGGCAAGACTGCTGCTGCTGCTAGCGCAACGAGCTCCACTACACCTAGCACCGCACCTAGCTTGCCGTCGGAGGAGCTAACCGACCCATCGGAGCTGAGTGGCCAAGTTGCGCCAGCCGCGCTGGATCTCAAGGCTGAGATATTGTCTTCTATCAAGACCGAGATGGCTGCGCTTTTTCAAAGTGAGCTTGCAAAGGTCATTGCAAAGGAGTTCAGCGATGTTAAAACGGAGATGGTGCAAATAGTCAGATCTGAAATAGCTAGCAGCACTACGATTTTGCGCTCCCAGTTGGACACAATACAATCCGCGGTGTCTGATGTGGAGCAAGGGCTCTCAGGATGCTCAGACCAAATTGTAACATTGCAAGGCTCTGTCCAGCAACTGGAGAAAAAAGTGGCGACTCTTCAGGATAAGTGTTTGGACATGGAGGGACGAATGCGCAGATCAAATATCCGCATATTGAATGTAGCTGAAGAATCCCCGAGCACACCGGTATCGGTGTCTAAACTACTCAGAGAGGTACTGAAAATGGATAAAGATGTTTTGATTGATAGATCCCACCGCACTGCACCGTCGAATTGAGCAAAGGGTAAGCCTAGAGTGATTATAGCCAAACTACACTACTATCAAGATTGTCTCGACATCCTACGTCACGCCCGGGACGCTGGTCCTCTCCTCTACAATGGTTCCACCATCCTTATCTTTCCCGACTACCCACCGAGTGTGGCTCATGCCAGATCGGCCTTCAGTGACGTCAGAAAGCTTCTACGGGGACGGGACAACGTGCGCTACGGGATCCTCCATCCGGCTCTGCTGCGGATCACCCATGATGGTATCAAAAAGCGCTTTCGGGATGCTGCAGAGGCCATGGCGTATGTGAGGAATAACATTCTGTGAGGAGGCTCCTTTACTTTGTAGATACAAGGAAGTATAACCTGCGGAGATATATTGACACTCTTTTTTTTTTTTTTTTTTTTCTTAGACAATTATAGTATGCATATTATACATAAAGGCAAATCTTAACTAAACCCCAGCCAGAATTAGTATTTCTGAAACGGATTCTTAAATTTAATTTCTTGTCTCAAA
>KN470933.1:810-22619 GCA_000787095.1 Periophthalmodon schlosseri
CCTGGTTTAATCCTGGTTTAGTCCTGGTTTAGTCCTGGTTTAATCCTGGTTTAGTCCTGGTTTAGTCCTGGTTTAATCCTGGTTTAGTCCTGGTTTAATCCTGGTTTAGTCCTGGTTTAGTCTTGGTTTAATCTGTAAACATAATTAAAATACTGTGCTTAGTTTTATAATTGGTTGATTTTGTGTTTTACTATCAGCACTTTACTTTTTTGCTAGAAACTGTCCAATTTTAAGTCCTGGGTTTTGTTCCAGTTGTAAAATAGAATCAGGAACTTGGTATAAATCAGTTTTGATATTTAGATAAAGTTTTGAATGTAATTACTGCTATAATCTGATCTAATCTAATCTCACTTCTTCCTCTGTTCTGCTTCAGACTTGTGCTTGTTTTATTCACACATCATCACTAATATTATTTTGTAAAGTAAAATTCATATATTTTAGTCTTACCAGAGCAGTGACACTTTTGATCCCTCTTTAGTCCTGATGTAGACCTGGTTTGGCCCTGGTCTAGCCCTGGTTTAGTCTGGGTTTAGTCCAGGTTTAGTCTGGGTTTAGTCCTGGTTTAGTCCTGGTTTAGTCCTGGTTCTGTCCGGGTTTGGTCCAGGTTTAGTCCAGGTTTAGTCCTGGTTTAGTCTGGGTTTTAGTCCTGGTTTAGTCCGGGTTTAGTCCAGGTTTAGTCTGAGTTTAGTCTGAGTTTAGTGTGGGTTTAGTCTGGGTTTAGTCTGAGTTTAGTCTGGGTTTAGTCTGGGTTTAGTCTGAGTTTAGTCTGGGTTTAGTCTGGGTTTAGTCCTGGTTTAGTCCTGATTCAGTCTTGGTTTAGTCCTGGTTTAATCCTGGTTTACTCTGGGTTTAGTCCGGGTTTAGTCCGAGTTTAGTCGAGGTTTAGTCTGGGTTTAGTTCCGGTTTAGTCTGGGTTTAGTCCGGGTTTAGTCTGAGTTTAGTCTGAGTTCAGTCTGGGTTTAGTCTGAGTTTAGTCTGGGTTTAGTCTGGGTTTTGTCCAGGTTTAGTCTTTGTTTAGTCCTGGTTTAGTCCTTTTTTAGTCCTGGTTTAGTCCTGGTTTAGTCCTGGTTTAGTCCTTTTTTAGTCCTGGTTTAGTCCTGGTTTAGTCCTGGTTTAGTCCTTTTTTAGTCCTGGTTTAGTCCTGGTTTAGTCCTGGTTTAGTCCTTTTTTAGTCCTGGTTTAGTCCTGGTTTAGTCCTGGTTTAGTCCTTTTTTAGTCCTGGTTTAGTCCTGGTTTAGTCCTGGTTTAGTCCTTTTTTAGTCCTGGTTTAGTCCTGGTTTAGTCCTGGTTTAGTCCTGGCTTAGTCTGGGTCTAATCCTGGTCTAATCCATAATTAATTGATAAAAATGTGTCTTGCCCCAGGACAGATATATCACATAAGCAGCTCATGAAGTCAGACTAAATCAGCTGTGTACTGTCTGATCAGGAAGTGCACTGTTACATTGCTAGTTGTTGCTAAACCCTGCTGTGGCCTCTGAAAGGTGTAACCCAGTATTATTTTCATTACTGGAAATGCAAACTACGTGTAGATTTGAGAAGTTTAGTTTTTCTGGAAGGGCATCTGGATTAAAACCAGGCAGCAAATCCAGACACTTTAACATCAAGTCCGTCTCTCTGTTGTCATTGTTTTAGACTGATTGTTGGCTGTTTTTTCCCATAGTGCCTTTGGAGGCTCAGACGGAGCGGGGTCCACAGATGGGCAGCGGGGATGGGGTGAAGTTGGCAGAGTTTTGGGGGGAGTCGTCTCGGGGAGAGGGAAGGCGGGGGATGGGGATGGGCAGATTGCAGGCAGTGGCTCCAATTCAAATGATCCCTGGACTAACTGGGCAAAAGCAGTAATTGACTGGAGACAGCGCGGGCTTTTATTGTGAAATCTTACTCTTGTTTAATGTCATTTTATTTTGTTAACGCCGCTTTTATGTGTTTACACAACGAGACGCTACATCAGGACTAAACCAGGACCAAACCAGAACCAAACCAGGAAAATTTGAATGTTTTTACATCCGCTTAAAGGTCCACTATGTAACTTTACTTTCTCATCTACATGGAAATTACATTGCGTTTGAAATGTCCCACAGTGTGGCATTAATCATCTATAATATTTCATAACAGGTGTTTTTATTGTTTAAAAATACCTTGCGTTTTAAGGTTGTCTCCGCAGATTTGACTTGTGACTTGACCTGGCTTGTCTCCATGGCGATAGATACGATTAATGCCACATATGGAACATTCCAGGCAGTGCGTCAACATCTCCATGGAGACAAGCAGGTGGCAGAGAAGTTACACAGAGCACCTTTAATTAAATTATCGCTAATTTGTCTAACTACTTTGCTTGTTCCCCTAGTTCTAATTGGGTTTTCTTCCAGCCTCGTACTCCAGGCCTGTTCAAGGACCTGTTCAAGGACCTGTTCAAGGACCTGTTCAAGGACCTCCGGGTACTTCTCTCCAGTCACCCACTGCTCTTTACGGGTTACACTATTGAAATATGGGTCAAACGCAGAGGACACTTTTTCCACAAGAAGATCGTAAAGCATTAAAGCTACACTGTGTAACTTTTCTGACGGGGGTGAGGCGTCGGCCATTTGCTTTTTCTCCATAATGAGATGCCATTGCTTTGCCTGGAATGTTCCGTGGTATAGCATTAAACTATTTTTTTTTTCAATTTTATTCGATTACAGGTGCTTTTAATGCTCAAAAACACAAGTGAGCTCGCCTCTCCGTAGATCTGACCTGTGACATGGCCTGGTGACATCATCTGCTTGTCCCCGTTGTAAATAGATAAGTTTGAAGCCACACTGTGGGACATTCTAGGCAAAGCAATGACTCGGTCGCTATGGAAACGAGCAGGTTTATTTATCTTTACTCCCTTTATTAGAAAAGTTACCAAATGCACCTTTACATCAGACCCATTCTGCAAAACGGACTTTTCAGAGTTTTTAACTGCGACTTTTACGGCGACGTCAGCTCCCACTGGGCACCGCGGTTTTCTGACGCGGAGGTCAGCGGATTTGTTTCTTTTTTAAGTCGTTTTAGATGAATATTGTGATTTAAAATGTGCAAATTATAACTTAACGATCCAGGGGTGTCAGAGATTATAACTATAGACAGACACAAGCACCACAGGTCTGATTTAAGATGAATTTGTAACCTGTTTCCCAGGCAACAACGCAATAAAAGTACTTTTCTATTTTACATTTCGCATCCGTGTCTCCATAATGTGCAAATGAGCCACGCAATCCACACAGTCATGCTTTATCGATCAGCCGTTTGCCTAAAAATCATGTTCTTAACGCAAAGATCGATCACTAATTGTAAAATCATTATGGCGCAATCAGGCGGGAACCTGTTCTGATTTAAATGTTAAAAATAGTAGATCCGATTCCTCCATTTCGTATTCCCCTCGTAGAGAACCGTGTTTATAATCTCCCCCAATTATCTCTCTAATTACATCTGAGTTAGTGCATGAAAAATTAGCTTTCCAACGCAGCTAAAGACTTCAAATCTGCAGCCTCCGTGATAGACATTACAGAGCTAACAACGCCGCGCTTCCTCCAGCAAGTTAATTAGCAGATTATGGAGTTACTGTATAATGTCCCGCAGTGCCCAGGGTGATACCAGCCAATGCAAAGATACCTGTCCTATTTTATTAAAATGTCAAAATGAACCGCACTGATATCGAGTTGAAATGTCCATAGGGAATCAATGGGACTAATAGCAGCAGCTTAAAAATATCTATCCCGGGCTAATCCGGATAAAAGCAGTTTAAAGGTTGTCTTTTTGGATGAGAAGTTACGGAGTAAGACTTGCAGTTGTTACGTCTGTGTCTGAGAAATGTATTTGTGTTAAAGGGGCCACGTTACGCCGTGTTCTGATCTGTTCTAACGTCGTTTCCTCGTCACAAACAGACCCGGAGTTGCGTTTTGCTTCGTTCGCGCACGTTTAACGCACAAACCCTGCATATTTACGCTGAGTTCTTCTCTCAAACGGAAAACACTCTGGTCCACCTTGTGATGTCATCGTGTGGCGATACAGGAGGTGCGTCACTGTGTTTTTAAACTCCACACACCTTCACTGGACTCATTTGGATGATTTCAGCTCTGGAATTGCCAGTCTTTGCTGAATAAAACGTAAAAGGAGCTGTTCACTTGAAAACTACCGCTTCATGACATCACGAGGTGGAACATAAAACGTAAAGGAGCTTGAAAACTACCGCTTCATGACATCACGAGGTGGAACAGAGCGTTTTGAGCTTTGGAGATGTACAGACTAATAACAAAGTGTTACTCAAACATGTGTGAATGAAACAAAACACAACTCCAGGTCTGTTTTTTGAGGAACAGAGTAACATCATTAGAACATGACTTAAATCTCACAAGAGTCAGATAGAACCTTCATAAAGCTCAGTTTGTAGAACGTTCGTCCACTGATCTGAAGGCTGCCGATTTGAATCCCATTCTCGACATAAACATCACCGGTTGAGCGGTCAGACGATCAACTGACCCACAAGTTGGCGGTGCAATTCCAGCTCCCACCTCCCGCCCCCAGTGTCTGCGCGCACCGGTGTGTGAATGGGTGAGTGGTTCCTTGATGTGAAGCTGTATAAAAATGTTTATGATCATATTTTGAGTATAAAATTTTATCTCTTCATTCAGTCACAAATGCCTCCAGTAAAGGGAACGATACATGGAGTTTAGGGTGAGATTTTGAACCACGTATAGCACTTTAAATGTGGTTCTGTGGTGTGATTTACATGATCACAAACTGCTGAAATCAGTTACTCATTCGTCATTATACACGGAAATTGTCCAAGTAAATTATGAGAGTAGACGGGTTGGTCCTGTTGTACAACCTGATGTACACGTTTTTCCAGGTTTGGGGATAAACGGAAAAAATAAAAAAATACTCGGATACTATCAAATCAAACCCAGGATCTTCTAGCTGTGAGGTGAGAGTCTTAACCACTGCACCACTTTGTCTTAAGCATTTTATCTTCACAGCGTTTTTTTACTTAACTGAAAGTACAGATACCGGAGCAAAAACGATACTTAAGTAAAAGTATGAACCTGTTTAAAAATGCACTTAAAGAGTAAAAAGTAAAAGTATTTCTCGTAGACTTTGAGATCTAATAAAGCTTCAGATGTAGTGATTCTGATAAACATTTGTGTGTTGTTACTTTTTTGTTTGCTCAAATTTTGAACGTGTTAAAAATAAACCCTCTGCCTTTTCAGCAGATGTCAAACAGTAAAAAAAAAAAAACAACCCAAAAACTTTTAGTTTTCAGTCCTGTTCAAAAATGTAACGGAGCAAACAGCACAGATACCTGCTCTTAAATGTACAACTACTACTGTAAACTGTTGATGTGAAGTGTATAGGGTGGTCATAATGTTCTGGCTCGTATGAATTCTGCTGTTTTTGTCTATTATATCGTGTATTGTGTAAAACTAATTTGACATATGGCGTGATCTTAACACTAGCTTCACGTTACTGTAGCGTTGTACTTAAACAAACACATTATTAAAATGAAATGCAGAAATTCAGATGTTTCAATTTGCATATTTATGTTGATTCTGTGTCATTTTAATTAGATTAGCCAGCCTTAAAACCCTAATTAGGCTATTTGCTTTGGATCTACAAAACAATAAAACGGAAAAGATGACAGAACACGTTTGCATAATTAAAAGTCAACATTTATTGACTTATTATGGAGATATTTTTTTACAATGTGACTTCAGTAAGACTATATTTTGAATTCGTCTGACTGGCCAAACCACAGTGCCCCAATTGAAACCAATGGTGATTTTGTTGCGCCACAAACAACAGCCAAATATGTGTGAAACTATGGGAGCTGTTAGCCTCCAAAACTCAGTCCCGCTGTGCCTGTACAATAATGCCAGAAGAGAGGGAAAAAAAACAAAAAACCTGCTTCTATGTACCACCAAGCAGCCACCGACCGACCGAGCGAATGACTGCTGGGCATGTTGACTGAGGAGGAGGGAGGAAAAGTGAAATTGACAGCGAAGAGTCGACGGTCCGCTGCGCTACACTCAAGTACATGTCTACAGTGAGCGAGAGCGAAAGGGGGAGGGTACCACTTTGTCACTGGCTGCTACGAAGATTAACCTTTCAATTAGTAGTTATCGGCTCCTCTGTGTGTCTCCATGCGTGCAGACCTGCGGGATTATCATTATTTGGATACATACAACCACGTCCTGACGCGCCTTCCCTCTCCATCGACCGTTATTGTGAAGAGCGCGAGCCGATGTGCGCAAACTTGAAGAAGGTAAAACTACGAGTGCATATTTTTACTGTCTTTTCGAGCCGCCTCGCCTGCATCCATCGCTGAACATGTAAAACGCGTTAGTTCGTGTATCCTACTGGGGGGGAACGCGGCGCCCGTTACGCAGAGAGTATGTGCCTCTGCGTGTCGTTTTGTGAGAATTTGAAGAGCAAACTTGTATTCCCCCCTGAATCGCGTTTTCTTCGCCTCAAGGGGCTCGCTGTTCCCCCGCCGTCATTGGAGATATTTGATAGTTACGGTTATAAAGAGGTCATGCCATGGTTGCGCGCGGTACATGACGTTAATAACGCTCGCTGGTAAACACACAACCCACTTTTCATCGCTAATATGGCTTAATGGCTTTACGTGCAATGAGTGCGTTTTATAAGACAAGAATAGACGAGGTGGGGAAATAAGGTGTTTTTCGTGAGCTTGCTTTAAAAAACGCTGCGTGGAGATGCAAAATATGGCACGTAATTATTAAATCGGTTTCACTTTAAGTCGGCGCTGAGCCTTTGCGGGTTTTATGCAAACAGATGATAGATTTAACAAACAGCCAATTAAAGTCTAAAATGATCTAAATCACTTTCAAGTGTAACCAACTGTTTCAAGGAGGAATATGGATTAAGGTGGGACGGCGCTAAACGGTTCTCTAATGGGGTCATAAATTAGCCCGTGTAATTAATTCCGGGCTAATTCGCGTTTGTTTTTTCTCGTTTTAATACGGTAATAAAGCTATCTGGAAGCGGTTAGGCGGCAGAGAGTCGATGCTCCCGTACTCCCCGAGCTAAGCGGTGTCAATTCATCTCCTTCGCCACCTTAAGAGGAGGGTCAATTGAATGAAGTGACGGGTAATACAGCCAATGGCGCGCCTCTTAGGGTGAGCTCACACATAAAGATTGACACACGCTTTATCAAACCAGGAATCGGATCTTGTCTTTGCAGCCAATATTGACGTTGCTAGGGAGGGCGCATTAGCGTAGGTAAGCTTTAATGACACTCCATTGGATTGTAATAAGCGTCATGTCGGATTCATGTAAACTGCAACATTGTAACAAAATGGCGACTGTTTAGGTGACATCAGTAACGCGCCCGCTGGCAACGCTGTCATTTATCGGCGGAAGGAAGCGAAGAAGCGACGCGCAGGGACTCAACTCGGGGTTAGTTGTGTAGTTATTCCAGGTTTATACACGTTACGGTGGCGGACATTTCACCGTCTTTTTGCGATCGCTGTCAGAAAGTCCAAGCGTCACAATTTGGCTGGCGAGTCCCTGCGCTTGTGTCAGTGTAAAACGCAGGGACCGAGCTGTCAAAAGTGCGCACTGGGCCAAAGTTATCAGCTGCATCCTTCACTTTTAGCATTTTAGCTCGTTTCGTGGCGCGCGTATGCGAGGATGACACGCAGGATCTCCGCGTTAAACAACTTCAGACTTGACAGCTCGTTCCAAATAGGATAAATCACGTAGTATACGCTGTCACTTCACTGTCTTGGGAGTCTCGAAGTTTCCACGCATCTCGCTTCTTCCACAAGACCAACCTCCTCCGAAATGGGCAGCTGGGTTTGCAATGTGGATTAATAGTGCGAGATTAAGTCGCTTTAATTTCTTTAGCAGCCATGACAGCTCCCGCATCTGTTTGGATCCATCTGTTTTTCGCGTTTTAGCACATCTTAAAAAGTAACTTCACCCCTCTGCTCCTCCCACGCTCAGATTTGTATTGAGTAAAATGCGTGCGTAAAAGTGGGCCATGGGACTCTGGCATTCCTAGACTGCTGAGAAATGCATTGCTGTGTAGTCTATAGAAACGTGGTAGTTATTACAAGAGCATTCACGAACCATTTGACTGTGCAATATGGTCAGATCAATGAACCAGTCACAGGTTTAGGGATTAGATACTTTGGTGTGGAAGTAAAGCTGATAAAGATATAGTTTTGAGTATTAGACTTTTATGCTTGTGTAATAAGAGTAACAAACCTATTTACGATCACCAATTTCACTATTTTTATTTATGTTTGGCTACATATTAGTGACACGGATTGGGTAGGCTACTTCAGCTGTCATCAAAACTTTATAGCAATATTTACCCTTCTTTAAGCTAACAGTTACATCCTTAAGTTGTTGTCATTTAAATATTAGTTGTATAGTTTTTGGCATTGACAATCACTGATCATTTACGATCACCAGTTTCACTTTGCATCCATATTTTTATTTTTGGTACATATTAGTGACACGGATTGGGTAGGCTACTTCATCTGTCATCAAAACATTATAGCATTATTTAGCTTTCCTTAAGCTAACAGTTACTTCTTAAGTTGTTGTCATTTGAATATCAGTTTTATAGTTTTTGGCATTGAAGTAAAGCTCATTAAGATATAGATTTAAGTAATAGACTTTTTATGTTTGTGTAATAAGAGTAACAAACCTATTTACAATCACCAATTTCACTATTTTTATTTATGGTAGGCTGCATATTAGTGACACGGATTGGGCAGGCTACTTCAACTGTCATCAAAACTTTATAGCATTGTTTAGCTTTCCTTAAGCTAATATTTACATCCTTAAGTTATTGTCATTTGAATATCAGTTTTATTGATTTTGGCATTGAAGTAAAGGTGATAAAGATATACTTTTAAGTAATAGACTTTTTATGTTTGTGTAATAATAGTAACAAACCTAATTACAATCCCCAATTTCACTTGACATCCATATTTCCTACATATTAGTGACACAGATTGGGCAGACTACTTCAACTGCCAACAAAACATTATAGCATTGTTTAGCTTTCCTTAAGCTAACAGTTACTTCTTAAGTTGTTGTCATTTGAATATCAGTTTTATAGTTTTTGGCATTGAAGTAAAGCTGATAAAGATCTAGTTTTAAGTAATAGACTTTTTATGTTTGTGTAATAAGAGTGACAAACTTATTTACGATCACTAATTTCACTGTTTTTATTTATGGTAGGCTACATATTAGTGACACGGATTGGGTAGGCTACTTCAACTGACATCAAAACATTATAGCATTGTTTAGCTTTCCTTAAGCTAACAGTTGCTTCTTAAGTTGTTGTCATTTGAATATCAGTTTTATAGTTTTTGGCATTGAAGTAAAGCTCATAAAGATATAGTTTTAAGTGATAGACTTTTTATGTTTGTGTAATATGAGTAACAAACCTATTTACAATCACCAGTTTCACTTAACATCCATATTTCCTACATATTAGTGACACGAATTGGGTAGGCTACTTCAACTGTCAACAAACTTTTTAGCATTGTTAGCTTTTCTCAAGCTAATAGTTACTTCTTTAAGTTATTGTCATTTGAATATCAGTTTTATAGTTTTTGGCATTGAAGTAAAGCTCATAAAGATATAGTTTTAAGTGATAGACTTTTTATGTTTGTGTAATATGAGTAACAAACCTATTTACGATCACTAATTTCTGTATTTTTATTTTTGGTAGGCTACAAATTAGTGACACGGATTGGGTAGGCTACTTGAACTGTAATCAAACTTAATAGCATTGTTTAGCTTTCCTTAAGCTAATATTTACATCCTTAAGTTATTGTCATTTGAATGTCATTTGTATAGTTTTTGGCATTGAAGTAAAGGTGATAAAGATATAGTTTTAAGTGATAGACTTTTTATGTTTGTGTAATAAGAGTAACTTACGTACTTACGATCACCAATTTCACTGTTTTTATTTATGTTAGGCTACATATTAGTGACACGGATTGGGTAGCATTCCTTAAGCTAACAGTTACATCCTTAAATTGTTGTCATTTGAATGTTTTTGCATAGTTTTTAAGTTTTCCTACGGCTGTGTCTCCCGTTGATCCTACTTCCTCAGTCATAATGTGATATAACGTTGTTTGTTATTGCACGTTATTACACAGAGCTTATGACCTAGATTTGACCCCAGGACACAAACCAGGAAGTTATGTGCTCAACCCTTTGTCCACACACTTCTGGGTTTGACTATTTCCTAGTTTGAAAATGTCATGCAAACGGTGCTGTACGGCTACACTGTAAGCGTTACATTTCAGGCATTTTAATAAGCACGGCGAATACCGTAGAAATATTTGGAAAATGATAACACCGAAAACCTTAGATGACCTCTGCAAAGGCACTAGACCTGTATCGCAATGTGAAGTGTCCAGACCCACATTCTAAGTCAAAGGCAGCTCAGGCAGTGGTGGAAGAAATACTCAGTTTTGTTAAGTGAAAGTTCAGATACAGGGGCAAGAAAATACTCAAGTAAAAGTAAAAGTATCAGATGAATAAATGTGCTTAGTAAAAGTATTGAAGTACTTGTTTTAAAATGTACTTAAAGAGTATTTCACGCGGGTTTTCAGATCTAATAAAGCCTCAAATGTAGTAATTTTGATACAGATTTGTACTATTTTTGTTTGCTCAAACTGCAAACATGTTAAAAATAAACCCTCAGCCTTTTCAGCAGATCTCAGACAATAATAAAAAATACTTTTACTTTTCAGTCCTGTTCACAAATGTAGTGGAGTAGAAAGTACAAATACTGCTCTCTACTTTTCAGCCTGTTCACAAATGTAGTGGAGTAGAAAGTACAAATACTGCTCTCAAATGCAGTGAAGTAAAAGTAAAACGTATCCAGTTTAAAATTGACTTAAAGTACAGATACCTAAAAAGTACAGTACTTTACTACTTTTACTTTGTTACATTCCACCACTGAGTTCAGGGGTAAATGCTTTTTGTGCTGAGTCACAAATCCGCATCTTGATTTTAAAAAATCCGCTTTAAAATCTTAAAATCGAAGAATGTTTTTTGAAATGGCCTGAAAAACTAAAACAAAAATGACTAATCTGAAATTGTGCTTATTTATCTAGAGTAATTGCTAAACCCATATTAAATACGTAAATAAGTACACAACAAGCTTGAATATGTGAAATATATTATCTGACATAACTTTTACTCTATCTCTCCTCAGATTTGAACTTGGATTTCGTCTCAACAGCGCCCTCAAGCGACTATAGTGGATTTTACCAGTGCCAACAGTTAAAACTAAACCTTGGATTGAGTTCAATGCGCGGATGTCACTTTGGAACCTAACTTTTTGACCTTTCCGAAGGATGTGGATTTATTCCTTGTTCTCTAGCTGTATGGATTACATATTATTATTATTATTTGCTATCGTGTAACCATGGTAAAACTCGCTAACCCTCTGTACACGGAGTGGATTCTCGAAGCAATACAGAAAATTAAACGCCAGAAGCAAAGACCGTCGGAGGAGAGGATATGCCACGCCGTTGGCACCTCGCACGGACTCGACAAGAAAATTGTTCTCGAGCAATTGGGATTAAGTGTTCACGATGGGTCTATTCTCAAAGTCACCAATAAGGGGAGCACTTCGTACAAAGACCCCGGGAATCCTGGAAGAGTTGGAGCGGTCGCGCAGCCGGCAATCGCGACCCCCGTTCCGGCAAAGGAATTTAAATGGGATTCCCAAGATCTGCGCCATGTCGATTGGAATAAAATACTAAAACGGGCGATCGAAGGCTTGGATGATACGCACGGCTCCTCTCTGAAAAATATCGAGCGGTATCTGAGAAACCAGAGGGATTTGGCCAAAGTTGCCTCTAACCCCGCTTTCGGGCAGAGGTTGCGGTTAGCGGCGAAGCGTTCGGTGGGCAACGGCAGGCTGTTGAAAAATGGCCCGCGATACAAGCTTAGTTCACAAGGGGGCAGCGTGGAGCAAGGCAGGGGGCACTCCAGGGGTCCCGGTAGCTCTACGTTACTGCTGACGACGGTGACGCTCCTCCCGCATGAACGCGATCAGGTAAGAGATTAGCGTTCATAATAGCAACGGAACAATGCTTTGTTATGACGCCATTTTGACAAGTCCCTCTGCTCTGATTGGTCCAATTTTTCACTTTTTTTTTTTTTTTACGCAAAACTTTTTTAGAGACGTGATGACATAATAACAAGTTAGGTATGGAGGAAAGTCAACGTTTTGTCCGTGTTGGAAGCTAGAAAAGGTAGAAATGTGGGTTTCACAAGTTAAGTAAAGAAGCAAAAATGTCAAAATGCTTGTGTTGACATGAAATACAGTGAATATTAAGTGTAAACACAAGAGGCGGGGGTAAAGAAACAGCTCAAAGATGAAATGCTGTAGTGTTACTCCATTATTTCGTATAAGTTGTTGTTGTACAGTTGTATAGAATATGTATTTATCCATTTTTGTTACTATAGACCTTTTGAACTGGTGACAAAGCTGCTCTCCTCTGACTCCGTAACACCAGCTAACATCAAAACAAGTCAACACATTTACCGTATTTTCTGGACTATAAGTCGCACTTTTTTTTTTCATAGCTTGGAGGGAGGTGCGAATATATATTTTCACATCTTCGTTATTGTCACACTGACAACCGCACGAGGCTTGTACCAGGGCTAGGCTTGTACCAGTATCTACTACGCGGCGCTTCATCTACCTCCGGAGTGGGCGGAGTTGTTCAGAAGCGACACCGAGGATGAAGAATTCAATGGATTTAGTGATTTGGAGTGAGATCGAGAGTAAACTTGTTAGCTTGTTTTTTATGCTTAAGTTATCTGATTAACTGTTAGTATCTTACGTTAGCATACCAGATAAGTACGTGTGTTACGTTAGCGTGATGAACTGCTATTCAGCCTGTTGTTCTCTATTTTATTGTTATTATTATAACTTGCCTTTAAAGATAAAATGTTTGTTCTTGGTCTCGGATTCTGTAAAATAAATTCCCCCCAAAAATGCAACTTATAGTCCAGTGTGACTTAAATATGTTTTTTCTTCATTATTATTATTATTATTGCATTTTTTGGCTGGTGCGACTTATACTCCAGAGCGACTTATAGTCCGGAAAATATGGTAAGACAGTGGCTCAGTTGGTAGAGCGTTCGTCAACTGATCTGAAGGTTGGCGGTTCGAATCCTGCTCTCAACATAAACATCATTGGTAGAGCGTTGTCAACTGATCTGAAGGTTGGCGGTTCGAATCCTGCTCTCAACATAAACATCATTGGTTGAGCGGTCACATCCACTGACCCACAGTTTGGTGGCGCCATTTTAGATCCCACAGATGAACGCTGTCGTGTGTCGTGTCCTTGGGCAAGACACTTAACCCACCTCGCCCCCAGTGTCTGCGTGCACTGGTGTATGAATGTGTGTGTGAATGGGTGAGTGGTTCCTTGATGTAAAGTGCTTTGAGTGACTTGAAGGTGGAAAAGCGCTGTATAAAAATGTGACCGTTTACCATTTACACTGGCTCAAAATCCCTCATGTCAAACTTGGGAATAACTTTAGAGATGCAACTTTAGAGAAACGACACTGGCATCAGAGATCAGCGCCGATATTTAACATTTTCATGGATCAAATACCAATTCCAAGATATCGGTTGAGTCGATATCCCATTTTGGTCTATAAACTGGGGTAGTAAAACGATTTACTAGCCCAAAATGTCTTGTAATATTAAACTTGTATTTTTATAAAGTTGTTCTGTAGTTACTTTAAGTGTTACATAACAGTTACAAAACACACTGGATGATTTTGATTATTTTTCAGATACTTAAAGGTCCTATATCACATGAAATTGACTCTTGTGAACTTTAAGTCATGTTATAATGTTGTTACCTCCTCAAAAACATACCTGGATTTGTGTTTTGTTTCGTTCACACATGTTTGAGTAACACTTTATTGTTAGTCTGTCTACATCTCCAAAGCTCAAAACACACTGTTCCACCTTGTGATGTCATGAAGTGGTAGTTTTTAAGTTAACTACTTTTAAGTTAGATACTTTTTACCTTTTAGTTCAGTAGAGTACTTTTAAGTTAGCTACTTTTTACCTTTTAGTTCAGTAGAGATTCAGTAGAGAATTGTAGGGCTGAAATAATCCAAATGATTCTAGTGAAGGTGTATGGAGTTTAAAACAAAGTGGAGCACTTCCTGTTTTACCACATGACATCACAAGGTGAAACAGTGTTTTCTGTTTGAGATATGCAGGGTTTGTGTGTTAAACATGTGAATGAAACAAAACACAACTCCAGGTCTGTTTGTGACGAGGAAACAACATTATAACATAGATCAGGAAACGGCGTAGCATGGGCCCTTTAAATATTAAATAACACTTACAAAACGCATGGGCTTATTTGGATATTTTTTTCAGACCGGTTAATCGTTATCGAAACAAAAAAACGTTGGACTGGTGCCTCCTTAAATAACTTGTTCTTTTGAAGTCTCATAACTGATCCTTTTGTGAAGCATAGCAAAACATTTTCACAGTCTCTTCAAATGAACTTCAAAAATAAAAGAGCTAGCAAAACAAGACAGCGGCTCTTGTCAGGCTAAAAATAAACGCATTACGGTTAGCATGCTGCTTTCTTGTTCATGCTAATTGTGTAATGGAAAGGAGTTTGTGTGCCTACAAAAATATTTACAACGGCAGTGTATTGGTGCTGGAGTAATTGTGTTAGGCTGATTTCTCCATTACACTTGTTTGCATATGGAAAATCATTGGAGTTGATGACTAAGCAGAAATAGAAATGGAACTTCTTTTTTATTACAATATTTGTTCAAAGGGATGGTCTGATTACGCTTGGAGACTGTCTGCTGTTTTGTTCAAGCCAACCTGTTTTTCCCCTTCCAAGTGTCTAATGGGTGATGAGGTCTGTTTTGTCCTATGATATAATGTTTTGGTTGGGATTTGAATGGGAGTTTTACGCCTTTGGAGGAAGAAAGTATGAAAAATCAGTATTTAAGTATTGTAGGAATTGTCCTTGCTGCTTTCAAAAATTATAGATTTTAAAGGTCGTATATTACGCAAAATTGACTCTTGTGAAGTTTAAGCCGTGTTATAATGTTGTTACCTCCTCAAAAACAGACCTGGAGTTGTGTTTTGTTTCATTCACATGTTTGAGTAACACTTAACTGTTAGTAATCTGTACATCTCCAAAGCTCAAAATGCTCTGTTCCACCTTATGATGTCATGAAGTGGTAGTTTTCAAGTTAACACCTACCTTTTTACTTTTAGTTCAGTAGAGATTGGCAATTCCAGGTCTGACATAATCCAAATAATTCCAGTGAAGGTGTGTGGAGTTTAAAAACACAGCGGAGCACCTCCTGTATTACCACATGATGACATCACAAGGTGGAACAGAGTATTTCAGTTTGAGAGAAGAGCTCAGCCTAAATATGCAGGGTTTGTGTGTTAAACATGTGTGAATGAAACAAAACACAACTCCAGGTCTGTTTGTGACGAGGAAACAACTTTTATAACATAGATCAGAAAATGGCGTAAAATATGGGCCCTTTAATGCCATACTGTGGAACCTTCATAAAGGTGCATACTGGGGTCTGCCATCTGCTTGTCTCTGTTTGTCTCTTCAGAGATCACACCTGTAACTTGACCTGGTGGTGTCACGTGCTCGTTTCCATGGAGATAAATAGGTTTATTGACATACTATGGAACAAAAAACAAAGCGGTAACATCTCCTTGGAGACAATTGGCAAACCCTATCCAGAAAAGTTACACAATGTACTTTTATATCTGCTTCAAATTAGTTTAAATATCTACATGCAACTTACCAACACCCAGTTTTTAAGATCTTTTAGAAAACAGTTGGGAATCGTTGAGGTCGGATCATTTCAAAAGTTCAGATTAGTCAAATTTCTGAAGTTCTGTTTGCACAATTCTATCTGAAGATGACAAAAGCCATTCGTTATCGCCAAATTAGTTAAATGGAGTCGTTGACGTTATGTTTTTGACACAGAATATTGGCAGTAATTTAACCCGACATAACAAACTAGAAAAGCGGATTTGATTTCACTGTGAGTTCCAACATTAGTATCGAAACTAAATACTCGTTTGAGGAGGTATTGATACTTAAAAAAGTCCCGTTCTGTCATCGTGGTATCGAAATCGGCGTTAATACTCGATACCATGACGATGACGATGATGACATTTTTATAACAAAGAGCCTTTCTTTACCTATCTACAAATCACTGTTTTGGATCGCGACGGTTGCTATGGCTACGTTTATGGCTTTGTAATGTTTTCTCGTCTTCGGTTCAAGTTAGCACAAGTTCAAAACAACTTTATTGACCTGAAATCTCTCCAAACATCAGAATTCACCGGGACAAAGGCGTGAATGGCATCTCCAGAAGCTCAGAGCACAGATAGTATTTAATGTCTTTGTCCTACATCCATCAGATTAGCTCTTTCCCAGAAGGCACATTTAGCCTGTTTACATCGATAGCTGTGGTTAAGAGACTAAAACACACACTTTATAGACTGGAAGTGTGCTCGTGCTGGTGTCGGCACCATACTAAAGCTTCAAACTCCATTTAGATACTCGATACCGAATCCGATACCACGATGATAATAAAAAAACTCTTTCTTTAGACAATATACTGTGGTTTTCAACATTAAATGGTTGTACTTTCTTTTATATTAACAATTATATCACGATAATGATTAAAGTTGTTATGGATATGAATAATTATAACTTTCTAACAGAGAATATTATAGATGAGCAGGGCCGTCGAATGAAATTTGGGGGCCCGGAGCAATAAGCCTCACATGGCCCCCCCGTAATACACATTAATAGGAAGAGGGTCTAAAGCCTCACAGGCCCCCCCGTAATACACATTAATAGGAAGAGGGTCTAATTCTGGGCCCCTAAGACACTGGGGCCCCGGACAATAGACCCCTCACAATTATATAAAATGTCCCACGAATGATTATTGTCAACCCTTTTTATCACGATAAATGATATTATTGTTTATTGTCCCATCCCTACTGTGAATGTGACTTTTTTAGTATCGATACTTGCTCAAATGAGTCTCTAGTTTTGATACTAGTATCGTATCGTATTAGTATCGTTTAGTATCTGATTTTTAATACTTTTGCTTGTGTTTGGAGTAAAGTTTTCTAAATATTGATACAGATCAGGCGCCTCTGTTGTGGCAAAAAATATATCTTGATTTCTGTGGCTCATTGTTGTTTGTTTCAAGTGATTACTTTTAAAGTGTCAAAACACCAGAGAGAAAGTTGGATATCTACGGGTTTCAGAATGATGAAAAATTACTGTTACCTCCTAGAGAGGAGCAGAGCAGAGAGGAGGAGAGAAGAGCAGAGAGGAGGAGAGAAGAGCAGAGAGGAGCAGACCGGAGCAGAGAGGAGCAGAGAGGAGCAGAGAGGAGGAGAGAAGAGCAGAGAGGAGGAGGAGGAAAGAGGAGTAGGAAAGAGGAGGAGGAGAGAGGAAGAGAAGAGGAAGGATGAGGAGGAGAGAGGAGGAGGAAAGAGGATTGTTACCATAGCGATTATCAATTTAAAACACAAAATGTCTTTCAAAATGGGGGAAAAAGTCCTTAAACTGTTGCATATAACAGGAAGCTGACACAGGAATAGAAACAGATTATTTTGTATTTAGAACAAAATTAATACTAAATACAGATGCTAAACAATACAAAAAAGCCCCAAACTTTATAGAAACTTGACTCTTTTGAACAAATAGAAACATAAAAACTTCACAAACCTGGTGTCATATCTAGTATCGTTAGTTCCATGCGATTAATCGAATTATAGAGATTCAGTTAACTGTAATCACCAATTATGAGCTTGGATCTTTTTAATCGAGAGTTCTACAGTACAATACAATACTTATATCAGATATTGGCACCGATATTGAACATTTTGATGGATAGGATATCGGTCCAGTCGATATCAGTCCAGTCGATATCCCATTTGGGTCTGTAAACTGGTGTAATACGACATTTTACTTAACAATATCGACCCAAACCTTGTAATATTGAAGTTGCATTTTTTCAAAGCTTTTCTGTAATGACATAATATGATAAATAAATTACAAAACACATCTGGATAATTGTTTCCCTAACACCATTTGTTTTTAAAGGAAGTAAATGCTGTTTTCAGTCTCTGCCCTGGTATCGGTTGATATTGGGGATCGGCAGATACTTAAAGCAAAAAATAAATCACTATATCAGTATCGGTATCGAACAGAAGAAGCTGGATCCGTGCATCCCTATTAAGCACGGGATGATATTGAAATTTTGTGTGACAATTATCATGGCCAAAATAATTGCGATTATATCACGATAATGATTAAAGTTGTTATGGATATAAATAATTATAACTTTAGCAGAGAATATTATGGATGAGCAGGGCCGTCGACTGAAATTTGGGGGCCCGGGGCAATAAGCCTCACATGGCCCCCCTGTAATACAAATTAATAGGAAAAGGGTCCAATTCTGGGCCCCCTAAGATCCTGGGGCCCCAGACAACAGACCCCTTTTTCCCTCCACCGTTGACTCCCCTGTGGATAAGTCATTTTTTTCTGCACATTCTGGTGATATAATGGCGATTATCTTTGTTGGCGATTATCACGATTATATAAAATGTCCCACGAATGATTATTGTCAACCCTTTTTATCACGATAAACGATATTATTGTTTGTTGTCCCATCCCTAGTCACGAGTCTACAGCCAGTGAAAGCTTGAGGCAGACGATAAACGATAATATTGAATCTAATTTATGCCACTGACACGTTAACCCAAGAGCAGATTTAAACCACAAAAACTATTTTAAATCCACAATATTGTTAAAAATCATGAGCTGCAATAAATAAACAGCAACATGAAAAAGTTTAGTCGTTGGTTTGCGTCTGTAATGAGGCATAAAAGTTATTAATTCAACCTTTTTGTAGGAAGAAATTTGACTATTTTGTGTCAGTTTGTGTTATGGAAATGATTAAAAGTCTGTATTGTTTATGTAAAATATTGAAGTCCATTTTTATTAGTTTTTAGCAAAATCAAAAATCAAAAGTCAATGAAAAATCAGTGGGAGGAGAAAAACGTGTTGAGTGATTTTGCCCCATCCCACGGCCTTTACATAGAATCAAGACTTTTCCGTAGAATAGAAAGTCTGAAATGTTATTGTCATGGCAACAGTGTTTTAAAGTCCTGATCTTTAGGGACGTTCTTCACGTATTTACATATTTGAGTAGAACAAAAGTGACACAGTTCAAATAGTTTAAGTTGGACAATATTATTACCACATGTTTGTCAAAGTCAAAACAATGAAAGAGACGGAGAGAAAGAGAGAGAAGGAGACAGAAAGAGGGAGAGACAAGGAGAGACAGAGGGCGATAGAGAGAAAGGGGGGAGAGAGGGAGTGAAGGAGAGAGAAAGAGAGACAGGGAGAGAGAAAGAGAAAGGGGGAGGAGAGAGAGCGAGAAAGAGACAGGGATGGAGAGTGAGAAAGAGAGACGGGGATGGGGGGAGAGGGAGCGAAGGAGAGAGAAAGGGGGAAAGAGAGACAGGGATAAGCAGAGAGAAGGAGAGAGAAGGAGGGAGAGAAAGGGAGAGAGAGAACGAGGAGAGACAGAGGGCGATAGAAAAGGGAGAGAAGGAGCAAAGGAGAGAGAAAGAAAGAGAGAAAGGGGGAAAGAGAGAGAGAGAAAGAGAGACAGGGATGAGAGAGAGAGAGAAAGAAAGACGGGGATAAGCAGAGAGAAGGAGAGAGAAAGAGGGAGAGACAGGGAGAGAGAGAGAGAGAGAGACAAGGAGAGAAAGGGGGAGAGAGGGGGGGTGAAGGAGAGAGAAAGAGGGAGAGAGAAAGGGGGAAAGAGAGACAGGGATAGAGAGAGAGTAGGAGAGAAAGAGGGGAGAGAGAGGGAGTGTGAGAGAGAGGGATAAAAGGGAATTGCGAGGAACAAGCATGTAACTGTAACTGTAACTGTAATTGTAATTGTAACTGTAGCTTTAGCCTGGACATCAGATGTGATTTTCTAAAAAGGTTTTCTCACAGACATTTTCCACAGATGAGCCGTGATTTTAAAACCAGATCAGATCTGGAAACGATAAGGAAACACGCCTCTGTTTGGGCCACAGAAATAATTCCGTTTCAGAGCTCGCTGTCACAAACTCTACACGTTTACGCTGCTGTTTTTAGCCATTTTCAGACAGATTTAGTGATTTTGTGAAACTGGAAAACACTGGAAAACACTTCACAAGTATAGAAGTTACTAGAAAGTTTACTGTTTAACACAAACTTCCTGATTGTGGTTTGGCAAAGAAACATGTTGATTAAACACGCTCTACCTGATTTCTATTGTCTTAAAAATGTGAAAAACAGAACCAGTTCATTTCAAACCGTTTGCAGAGGTTCAAAGTTATTCCTCACTTACCTCATGCATCCTGAACATAACCGTTTGCGAGGTTCAAAGTTATTCCTCACTTACCTCATGCATCCTGAACATCCTAATGATTCACCATGATGAGTTTATAAGCACTTTTCACAACTTTCAGAGGCGAGAGTGGAGTTTTGCTGTCACGGTAAAGCTAACAACAACTAGCATGCTAACAGTGCACCTCTTCATTATCGGACAAGAATTAGATCCAAATAGTACAACTGTGAAGGGTCGTCAAAAATATGGAAAATCAGATACTAATCGATACTAAAACTGTTGTTTGTTGAAAATCACATTCAATTGTCCAAATAAAGAGTGTTTTTACTTAATTAACGTGGTATCGGAATCGGTATCGAGTATCGAGTCTATTCTTCGCCAGTACCTCAGTTGGTAGAGCGCCGTTTGCCCACTGATCTGAAGGTTGGCGCGCCAGTACCTCAGTTGGTAGTGCGGCGTTTGCCCACTGATCTGAAGGTTGGCGGTTCAAATCCCGCTCTCGACATAAGAACATCATCGGCTGAGCGCTCACATCCGCTGACCCACAGGTTGGCGGTGCGATTCCGGCTCCCGCAGATGAAAACTGTGTCGTCGTGTCCTTGCGCAAGACACTTTCCCCGCCTCGCCCCCAGCGTCTGCGCACGCTGGCGTACGGATGCGCGTGTGAATGGGCGAGCGGTTCCTTGATGTAATTTTGAAATATGCGGCCATTTACGATTCCCTTAGTATCGGAATCGAGTTTGAAATTTTGGTATCGCGCCGACCGTACGCGCGCCGCACATCGAGAACCCTCCTTCTATCTGGAGTCCATCTCTGATCCACTGGCCCCAGTTCTACACCTCTGCCCTGTGAATATGAGCTTGGTTAATCACAGAGTCATGCTGACAGTGTGTGGTGGGCCGTGTGCTGGCTGGCTCCGATCGCTTATGTAACTCGACCCTAATGACCTTAAGGGATGTGACTGGGTTGTCTTGTGAGCTCCGCTTTTGGCCAAACACACGAGCGAAATGTTACTGCCAATTTACAAGGACAAAAAGTACTAATGGTGTTTTGTTTTGTTTTTTAATTTGTGTTCATGTGCCGTGAGAAAGAAGAAGGTGATGCGCGCTGGTTTAGGAACTCTTTTAGTCCTGGTTTAGTCCTGGTTTAGTAACTCTTTTAGTCCTGGTTTAGTTCTGGTTTAGTAACTGGTTTAGTTCTGGTTTAGTCCTGATTTAGCCCTGGTCTAGTTCTGCTTTAGTTCTGGTCTAGTTCTTCTTTAGTCCTTTTTTTAGTCCTGTTGTTTGTCCTGGTTTAGCAGCATTTTAGTCCTGGTCTAGTCCTGGTTT
>JACM01042237.1:0-17016 GCA_000787095.1 Periophthalmodon schlosseri
TGCTTCCTCTCGGTTTAGCTTAAAGTGAACGCTATGCACGATCACACATCATGTAGTGGCTTTTAATCTCTTAATCACTTCTTTATACAGTCTGTGGTTTATCCGCTCCCCAACACTTGCACTTGGTATGAAAAGGGTGTATAGCGCCTCCTCTGTCTGAGCGGTGGTAATAGCTACGCTCCACCGCCCTAGAAACCAGTGGAGCTGAACTCATTGTCTCTACGTGGAAGTCAGCAGTTGTGTGAATTCCCCATAGCCAGGGCCAAACCAGCTCCCTGCATGTTTTATTAGTGGGATGTGTCTGGTCTGTCCTCGGCTCGTGTTGTGCTTTGTGTGAGAGCGAGCGTGTTAATTCCGCTAAATAGCACCAGGGGTAATTGAGCTTAAGAATGTGGTGATTTAATTCCCACAAATGTAAATCTGGGTCTCGTTTCTAAACAGCCAAAGACGCGGCTCTGTGCGGGGCTTTGGGGCATGGCGCAAACGCCGAATGTCCACACACTCCACACTCTCGCCATTTTTAGTGGCGTCCAAACGTTCAGTGTCTGAAAAAAATGCACTCAAAATTTCCCACAATGCATTTTGAAAAGTAGACTCGTCAATATAGACCACAATGCGGGAGTTGGAAAAACAACAGCGAACAGCAGCAGGTCTTTAACTGGACACAGCACGACTGAATGAAGCAGATAGAATAAAACGCTCTTAAATAAACCGTTGCTGTGTAAAGTTGCTAGCGTTAGCCGCTTACCTTAGCTTGAGCTGCTAAAAAAAGCGATAATTTCCAAATCTCAGACAAAAAGCTGATGAATCCAGTCTGTTTATGTGAAATCCAGCTCGACATAAACCTGTATGATTATTATTAGTCCATAAATATTTGTGCCAGTTGAATCTGATCATTTTTTATGACAGAAATCAACTTTTATCTGAGTTTAGCCTTTAGACTTTTTTCACCCAGACCTAGAGTCACGTGACTTGATGTAGTGAGCTGTGTACGAATCTGTCTGTGGATGAGGCGCTATAGAGTCCGCTAAAGAGTGCAGGGCTGTGTAGTGAATGAGGGGTTACGGGCTGGGGGAGACATTCGGACACCGCCTCAGACTATCATAGCTGCTACTTACTTACCTCACTTTGAATACCCATTGTAATACACAAACGTAGTACCGTATTTTCTGGACTATAAGTCGCACTTTTTTTCATAGTTTGGCCGGGGTTGCGACTTATACTTAGATGCGATTTATATGTGAAATGTATGTTTTTTTCTTCATTATTGTGCATTTTTTGGCTGGTGCGACTTATACTTCGGAAAATACGGTATCTCAAAGTTCTGGGCAAAATGCTTCAATCAGTTCCCCAAAAGTTTTTTTTTTTTCTTTCTTTTTTTCTTTTCTATGCTAAAAATAAAAACACAAACTAGCAAAAACAGCGCGGTGGCTAAATGTCTAGCACTCACTTTTCACAGCAAGAAGGTTCCAGGTTTGAGTCCCAGGCCTCGATGTTTGTGTGGAGTTTGCACGTTTCTTTCCTCTGGGTTTCCTCTGGGCACACGGGTTTCCTCCATCATAAAGCGTCCAGCTAAGGTAGTCCAGACCACACCAGCTCAAGATCTGGAGATGGGTCCTGGATGTGACACTGACAGATTGACGTCGGATTAATAAATTATGGAAATGTTAAATAGCCATGTTTTTACATAGCGCTTTTCCACCTTCAAGTCCCTCAAAGCGCTTTGGGGATCTGATCGCTCAACCAATGATGTTTATGTCGAGAGCGGGATTCAAACCACCAAACCTTCAGATCGGTGAACAAATGGTCTACCAACGGAGCTGCTGTCGCCCCTGTACTTTACCTTAAAACAATCCTGACATCCCTTGGTCTAATATTCCATTTGAAATCGCTGATGATGATGATGTTTATATATTGCCGTTTGAGTAGCTTTTCTGTAGGTTACTCCCAACGAATCTGATCCCTGTTGAGATTTCAGTAATATAAAGATTAGGTTAGCCTCAAAACCTGCCTCCCCTTAACGGCGTGCCATAAAACGGGGCTAGTTGCACTGGAATGCGTGTCACGTGACGGCGACTGCAGCAGTGCCTGCTGGGAGAGACGTGGACCGCGGCGGCTTTGGCTTCTCTTCTAATTGCCGTATGAGGCTGTTGAACCGCCGCCTCACGTTTGTACCCGAGCCAATCCCAAAACCACTCTGGAGCCGCCATTAATCAGTCATTATCATTGTTCGGTTCGGGTTGGGAACGGCGCGGGCGGCGGTTACTATCTGAATGTACACATGGCCGCCGGTCCTAGCGCAACAATAGGAGCCGGATGTGTACTGGGTTATGAGGACGTATTGCAAAAGTTGTTAATGCCTTCCCATTGTCCAGCAAATTGGCTGTGTTTACGCTGTCTAAAACAAAATGCTAGCAATTAGCGCAGTGGCAGAGAGGGAAAGTCTGAATGTTTTTCCATGGCATTTGCGTGCAGTTTTAAGTTATCTGGCAACCGCTAGATCTTACTGTGTGTAAATACGCCGCAAATTGGCCAGTAGATTCTTGCGATTAGATCGTATTTATTTATTACAATCCACATGGAAAGTTTTATGTTTTAGTCAAATAACTCAACAGCTTTCAAAACGATTAATTCTTAGTGCGAACGCAGAATCGGAAATAATGTATTCATGTATGCGCGTTTGTAGTGAAATGTACTTTTGGAATGGTTGAACTCGATTTGCACAAACCAAACGGAACACAACATAACGCTATCTGTGAGCGATTATAATTCTGGTGTTCTGTCTGCTTCTACTGGACTAGTTGAACAAAGGTCAGACAAAATGGTGGATTTTACAGAAATGGAGAGAATTTGTGATATCTCCTTGTGGATATTCTTTTGTTGACAATGCCCTTTACCAGCAAATGTCACATACATCATGGAGGCATCAAGTACCACTCAGGGCGGCCCTCAGACGTCCCAGACCAGCAGAAGTTATGTGGACTGACACGGAGACCTTCCAATCTAAGTCATATAGTCAAAACTTATAATTATTCATCAATACGAGGATGCGTTTTAGATACGCTGCAAAAATCGATATCTTAAAGTCAAATTACTTGAACTAAAGGTCCAATATTACCCTATTTTCAGATCTTTGTTCTAATGTTGTTTCCTCATCGCAAACAAACCTGGAGACCTAACGCACAAACCCTGCATATTTAGGCTGCAGGGTTCTTTCCTCAAACTGAAAACACTCTGTTCCACCTTGTGATGTCATCATGTGGTAATACAGGAAGTGCTCCACTGTGTTTTTAAACCCCACACACCTTCACTAGAATCATTTTGGATTATTTCAGTCCTGGAATTGCCAATCTCTACTGAACTAAAGGTAAAAGGAGCTGTTAAACTACCGCTTCATGACATCACAAGGTGGAACAGAGCGTTTTGAGCTTTGGAGATGACAGACTAATTATAAAGTGTTACTCAAACATGTGTGAATGAAACAAAACACAACTCCAGGTCTGTTTTTGAGGAGGAAACAGCATTAGAACATGACTTAAAGCTCAGAAGAATCCATTTTGTGTAATATAGAACCTTTAAGTAAAAGTATCTGCCAGTGAAGCAAGATTTGCTGTTTTTGATATTTTGAATGTAAAAAGATACATATTTTTGACTCACTATCAAGTCAAATCAACCCAAAGCAAGATACATTTTTCAATTCAATTTCCATAGATAGTACTTTTTGTAGTGTACTTCCTGTGCAGTAAAGGGCATGATGGTGTTCACGAGTGTTGTCACGATACCAAAATTTCAAACTATTTCGATACTTGGGAATAGACTCGATACTCAAAAGCAATTCTGATACCACAAGGATAATAAAAACACTTTCTTTAGTCAGTAGAATGTGATTTTCCACATTTAAACAGCTCAAAATCATTCTAAAGATATTCAGGAAAGGTTCATTTCTGTCCTGTGAATGTGACTTTTTTAGTATCAACACCTGCTCAAATGAGTATCTAGTTTCGATACCAGTGTTAGTATCGATTAGTATCTGATGTTCGATACTTTGGACAACCATAATGGTCACAGTGCCTCTATTAATCTGCAGTACAACAACTGATCGGTGGGATTGATCGGCGTCCATCCAAAATCCAGTCCCGCTTTCATTTGTCAGTCTGAACGAAATGTCACACACTCAGATGGTTTCTTGTTTGAATCTTAACTGGCGGAGCTCTTTAGCCACTTTGTTTGCTCTGCTCTCGGGGTCCCTGTGGGGGGAGGGGTCCGGAGCCCGCTGAACTAGAGCGGCCCACGGTCTGACATTTCAACTCAAAGGCTAATGGGATGCCCGAGAACGTCCCGCGATCGCCGTGTCTTTGTCGGAGCCTCGGATCAAAACCGCCCTGAGGTTTACGCAGTGGCGGGTTCAGACCAAACTGACCGAGGGTGCGTTTGAGTTTCAAAGGGGGGTTCCATTAAAGGGCCCATGTTACGCTGTTTTCTGATCTGTTCTAATGTTGTTTCCTCGTCACAAACAGACCTGGAGTTGTGTTTTGTTTCATTCACAGATGTTTAACACACAAACCTGCAGATTTAGGCTGAGTTCTTCTCTCAAACTGAAAACACTCATGTGTTTTAAAGCATAGACTGTAAAAAGAAGTGGACTAAGTGAGTATCATAGCAACCAAAGAGCCAATCCGGAGCGAGGCTGTTGAAGGTAACGCCCCTTCCCGCTCACACCCCTAGTTTAGCAGGGAGCGGCCGCTTAGCAACGCTGTCAATCAAACCTGTTGCTAACGCTAGCGGGAGCGACCTCGGGGAAGAAGGCGCATGATTTGTCTGTTATTAATGTTCATATCTTGATTCACGGACAAAATAGCAAAATATAAATACCAGGATCATGTAGAGCGGGTTAATACGAACATTTTAAGACCAAAATGACGAGTCTGACAGCAGCAGTTACAGATTTTTCAATGTGAAGTGAGCCAGAGTCGATGGAGCCGGAAGTGCGCCCATGATCACTTTCTATTTTGAAACGGTGGCTAGCAGGTTAGCTATGTCCATTTATATATACAGTCTATGTTTTAAACTCTATACACCACTAGAATCATCTGGATAATTTCAAGCCCTGGAATTCCAATCTCTAATGAGCAAAAACGTAAAAGGAGCTGTTAACTTGTAAACTACATGACATCACAAGGTGGAACGTCGCATTTTGAGCTTTGGAGATGTAGACAGACTAATAATAAAGTCTTACTCAAACATGTGTGAATGAAACAAAACATCTCCAGGTCTGTTTTTGAGGAGGAAACAGCACTAGAACATGACTTAAATCTCACTTAAATCTGTGTATCACAGGACCTTTAATTTTTCCCCGTCTCAAACGAGGGTTCAAACCTTTATAAATGATAAGTAAAGACCCGGGCCTGGCTTTATGACTTCCCTGTCCATTCTCTCAGATGCCCCGACGTTTTCATTGCATAGCTGAAGTCGACGAGGCTGGCAGTGAGAGGGCCACGGGGAGAGCGCAGACTGAGTAACACGGTCTCCTCTAATGGAGGCTGGGGACTCCGCGCCTCTGCCCTCTCGGACCAGCCATTTGTTCTGTCTAAAGCCTCATTTATTCTGTCCCAAGGCGATGTGGTGAAAAACATCTCTAATGATGATAGTAATCCCCAGTAGGTTAAGATGCCGGAGCGGCCTCTCACGTCTGCGGAGCGGTCTATTCTTTGACCCCCCGGGGCACTGCCGGCTACTGGAGCGTCGGACTCACAGAACGTGGCTCGGAGGCCGGCGTGACCCCCTGGCAGACGCGGGCATCGTCGTATCCAAGGCATCGGGGCGGTGTTGATGTTTCTTCCGAGTGTCAGTGGGTACAGTCAAATTCACATAACTAGAGTAGTCAGATAAACCAGTAATTTGATCTGATTTTGATGTGACTTCGGCGACAGTGGCTCAGTTGGTAGAGCGTTCGTCCACTGAGCCGAAGGTTGGCGGTTCAAATCCCGCACCAGTGTCTGTGTACACCGGTTTGTGAATGGGTGAGTGGTTCCTTGATGTAAAGTGCTTTGAGTCCCTTGTTTACCTGCACCTGATGTTTTAGTTAATCAGTGGATTTCTAGATTAACGGTTTTATTTGAGCAACAATGAGAAAAACATCAGATTACACAGATGGAACTGTTTCCATGACATTTCGATAATCTGAGAAATCCAGAAATCAGATGTGAAGATAAACAAAGCCAATGACAGATCTGAGCATAATCCAGGGACCTTCTAGAGGAATAGACGGATCCTTCCTTGTTAATTTTATGATGATTATTTATGTTTTGATTTGTTGTATTGTGATTTTAGTGTCTTTCTTATTCTGTAAAGCACTTTGAATGACTTTGCGTACGAACTGTGCTGTACAAATAAACTTGCCTTGCCTTGAATGACCTCATCTCCCTCGATAAGATCTCGTCTGGTCTAATAAACACTGAGTCTCCTCTAGTGTGAGCAGCTCATCTCAGAGTGGTGCTGAATAGTTAAAGGTACATTACGTAACTTTTCTGGTCTGCCTGCTTGTCTCCATGCATTGCCCAGAATATTTCACAGTGTGGCATTATAATTATCTCCATGGAGACGAGCAGATGGCACCACTAGGCCAAGTGTCGGGTGAAATCTGTGTAGAGGCGACCCCCGCACATCAGTAAGAAGAACGTATTTCTTTTTATAATGTAAGAATGAAGGTATTTTTGAGGAAAAATTTAAATTTGAGACGGCAAAGACAAAGTTTTTAAAGGAGCTGTGATGTGTTTGTATGGGGCACAAATGGCCTAAGTCAAGAAGACTATTCCACACAGATTATTGTTCTTCTTTGGTCCATTAACAATGAGGAATTGAACCAGGTGGAGCCGGTCCAGCCCGTGTGATGTCACTCTGTCGTTTCTACCACAACACTCAGAACACGGCACAGAGGCTCAGTCCAGGCTCAGATTGTTTACTCTGTTTAAAAGATAGAAACATCACAAACTGCTGTGAGTCGAGGATCCAGCAAGTATTCCTCAGAGATGTTACACAGCTCTCCTCCGTTGTAAATATTTAATTGTATTACATCCAGGACGCTGCTGCTCGGGTCCTGACTAGAACCAGGAAGTACTTGACACATGTGTCCTGTGGCTCAGGTCTGTGGCTCCCGTGGCTCAGAGAATAGACTTTAAAGCAGCTCTGCTTGTTACGAGTCTCTCCATGGACCAGCACCAAAGAACATCTCCCACATGTTAGAGCCACATGAACCATCTCACACTCTGAGGACTTCAGGGACCGGCCTCCTGCTGGTGCCCAGAGTCAGGACTAAACCAGGACTAAACCAGGTCTAAACCAGGACTAACCCAGGTCTAAACCAAGACTAAACATGGACTAAACATGGACTAAACATGGACTAAACATGGGGAATCAGCGTTTCAGTTTTCTGCAGCTAAAAAAAAGTTTTATTCTGCCTCTTCTCTTTTAATGCAGTTTTTATTATGATTATTTCAGATTTTTTATGTTTTCATTTGTTGTATTGTGCAGTTTGAATTACTTTGTGTACAAATTGTGCTATACAAATAAACTTGCTTTGCCTTATATTACACTGTTAATTCAACTTAATCAAATACACATTCTATACTGATTGTCAGTGACCTTGCTGCATTTATCTGTCATGAATTGAATGAATCTTCGTGTATGTATGTGTATGTGTTTGTATACGTATGTATGTATATATATGTGTACGTGTATGTATGTATGTGTATATATATGTATATGTGTTAATATGTATATACATGTATATATGTGTATAATATGTGTATATGTGATATATATTTATATTCTTTTTCAATCGAATAGGAAGCCCAAACAAAGCGTTTAAGTTATGTCCTAATGGAAGATAGGGGTGGGATTTAATAAGTTTTCTTCTTCCCACTCCTTTTCGAGCTTAAATAAGGAGAAAAAAAAAAAAAAATTGTGAAATGTGCATTAAGTGTCCTTGATACATGTGCTCGGAATAAATAAATAAATAAATAAAATAAATAAATAAATAAAAATACTGAAGCTGATGTGTAACTGGTACTGTCCATCTCTAAATAAATCAGGTCCCTGTATCACAGATGGAAACATCACAAACTGCCATGAGTCGAGGATCCATCACATCCTTACAAGAAAAGTTCACACAATAGAAGTAAATGAGTGAAAACAGCCCGAAAAGAGCTGCAACAAGTGTTTGATAATAATTAGCTCTCAAAATATCGATTCAAATTCAACATAACTTGTATAAAACATTGTAGATAATTAAAAGACATTACATAATGATTTACAAAAGGACTCAACTATTTACAGAACATTCATTAGCAAAAAAAAAAAAAAAAAATGTCTTGTCAGGACCCCAGATGAGTCTTACCTCAGATGTAGCTCAGCTCGTTCCTTAGCAACAGCAAAACAGACTCACAGCAGCAGGTTCACAAATCAAACTAAAAAAATAACTGATTTGGTGGAATTTGATATTATATAATGACTGAAAAAGCATGACTCTATGACGCTAAACTCCTACATAATCTACTAACCCTTAGAGTGTATATATAAATTGACGTAGCTAACCTGCTGAGTCGATGGGCGCGGTTCCGGCTCCATCGACTCTGGCTCCAATTCACTTTACATTGAAAAATTATCGCCCCTCTCTCTGTAACTGCTGCTGTCAGACTCATCGTTTTGGTCTTAAATGTTCGTATTAACCCGCTCTGCGTGATCCTGGGGTTTTTATTTCACTATTTTGTCCGTAAATCAAAATATGAACATTAATAACAGACAAATCAGGCGCCTTCTTTCCCCGAGGTCGCTCCGATTGGCGTTAGAAACAGGTTTGATTGACAGCGTTGCTAAGTGCCCTCCCCCTGCTAAACCAAGGAAGGGGCTCCGGATTGGCTCTTTGGTTGCTATGATACTCGCGGTCGGAACCTTAATTGATCCGTGGTCGGAACTCGGCTCCAAATTGGCCCCTATAACGGCTCCAGCCTCGATGAGCTTCGTTTGACCGGAGCCGAACGCTGCGGGTGACGTTCCACTCACTCAGTCCACTTCTTTAAACAGTCTGTGCTACTAACCACAGACAAACTCTATTATATTCGTATCAGACAGAACTGAACAACTGCGAAGCCTCAAGTTCACAGATAACTTGTTCCTTGCACATTCAGACCATTAGCAGTTACGCTAAATTGGCTGGAAATGGCATATATACGTTTAAGTGCAGGACCTACAGTGTGAAATATGAGCCCAAATGCACGATGGGACATACTTCTGTGCGTTTAAAGATGGCCGCCCGTATACGGCGCAGCTGCGGTGTGATGTGTAAGCGAGCGTTTGGCAGCTCTATTAGTGGAGGTAGAGGTTTATTGCCGCTCTAAGGTTCTTCAGGGACTAGTGTGTTTTACTCATTTACTTTGGGCACAGATTTTCACCGTCTCTCCTCTGCCTTTAGATTGGTGACTCATGTAATGTGCCGTTCCGTCAGGCCAGCGATACAGAAGAGACAGCGCACGCCAACTGTTTGAGTAAATGTATGTCCTCGTCCAAATTGTTCTGTATTTAATGAATTCACTCGTCTTCGCGAGGAGCTGGAAAAGGCAAACTGCGGAGAGCGGAGACGTTTGTTTTGCTCCTGGAAATATCAATGTAATTAGCTGCAGCATGTCATTTACAAGTCAGTCTGGCATTTAGGAACAAGCAGTAAAGTGGAAAACCTGTATTTGCTTTTGAAAAGGAAAAGAAAAGTACAGGAGACTTACACTTGTATTAAACTTGCATGTTATGACCTAATCCTGACCTGGTTCCTTTGTATTTTGGGGTCACAATACTTCAGCAATAACGAGCTTTTGGAATTGGAACCTGACTAATATGTTTTCAGAAACCTATTCCTGCACTTGTGGCTTTCGGTTTCTAGAATGTGATGATGTCATACTCCCAGATGGAGGCGCGAGAGCCAGTTTTTCCGACTGATTTCATTGTACTTTGCCTCGAAATATCCAACAGGTAAATTCACAAATGTTGAACGTGATCATTTCTATTAGTGACTAAACCCAAGAACTCCCTGTGTCACAAGGAAATTCTGCGTTTCAACAGTGTACATTTGAACTGCCCCCATCTCCGTTAAATATTACTGGCCGATAGAATGTTGTGATGTCGTCTGAAACACAGTGATTAATGGCTACAGAGATAAAAATGCTCAAAATGTCCATAGTCCAAGTTTTCTTATCATTCGTACGTGTCTCTCCCAGGACCCACCATGGATCAACATTTGTGATTAAAAGATTTTTACCCATTTTTATTACTTTTTTTTTTTCTCTACCAGTTGTACCTAACCTTTTTCAGCGACATATTGTGATACCAGTATTGAATATTGGTTCGGATACTGAAAAATTAGATGCATCAGGTATCGGTTCCATGATATTGGGCGAGATTGGTGGTTCAAATCCTGACCTCGACATAAACATCACTGGTTGAGCGGTCAGACCCACTGACCCACATGTTGGCGGTGCGATTACAGCTCAAACAGATGAATGCCGCCTTTGTCTTTGGGCAAGACACTTAACCCACGTCGCCTCTAGTGTCTGCGTACACTGCTGTATGAATGTGTGAGTGAATGGGTGAGTGGTTCCGTGATGTAAAGCGCTTTGTGCCTTGAAAGTGGAAAAGCCCTATATAAAAGTCTGACCATTTACCATTTATCGTATCGGTTAAGCCGATATCCTGGTTGGGCCTTTCACTGGATGTAATAAGACTATTTACAGGTGGTAGAAGGTCTCATAATGTTTGAACTTCTTTTCATACAGTGGATCTCTTTGGAACATATTGGTCCCTTTTTACAGTTGTTGGCTTCTGAAAATTAGTTTGTGACGTTACTATTTCTCTGTAGTCACAGCTCACACCAGATGAACACTGACAGACTGGAAGGCAGTAGAGACCTTTGACTTTGTGGGGAAGCTGACTCGATGTGGTCGAAGTAGGAGGCAGACGTGCATAAATAAGTGGGTTTTTTTAAAAGACAAATTTATTTAAACGATGACTTCGGTTGGACGCAAAATAATTAAAGAAAACAACATAAACTGTTCACATAAAAACAGAAAATGAGCAACTTGAGCAATCTGCAAAACAACCATGTGCCACGACTGAAGTCCTCCAGAAGAAGAACTCGCACTGCTGAAACACCCTCCCAAACAGGAAGCACCTCCCCCAGGTTAACACCATTTACTCCACAGGTGCCTTAGGTTTAACTTTAGCAGAATCTCATAACCAACTGTGAACTTTTGAGGGCCTAAGTCCCTTTAACCAAAAGTGTTTAAAATAAAACATTGAAACAAAACGACCTCACCCAAGGCTTTAAAAATGGCCGACACAGGGTCCGCTCCCTCTTTGTCTGGACCATGTGGAGACTCAGGTAAGAATGGATGTGTTTAAATTAAATGAATAAGTTTAACCAATTGGAATATCTTTAAGGTAACTGGTGTAAGTGCAGTGTTTAACTTAAACGTAGACTAACTAAAAGACAAAACAAACCTGGGATAGTTATGTCTCGTTTAGTTGAATATTGAAAAATTATAGAAAATGGACAGAATATAAACAAAATGAATGTGAGATTAATGGGACACAGACTCACTTTGTCACAGACTTGCATGGGAGCCTATAATCTTCTAAGAATACCTACAGTGAGGCGTCCACTAAAACCAACTTTTGCCGACCCCGTGTGGATGCGATGGGCACTACACTTGTTCCTAACTTAAAATTATATAAAACCTTTTCGACAACAAGCTCAGTTCCGTTTTTTTTCAGTAATGCAGTCCCTTCAGTTAGCTCCCAAACACAAACCATCAAACTAACCTGCTACGAAAACCCCCTTTTACTTCTTTTAATAAATGCATCACATCTTATACTTTTACAGCGTTTCAAATTAAAAGTATAGCTCTGTGACCCTAACAAAGCCCACAGCTCATTACTGCCCCCTCTGTCCACTCAGGCGACTCTGTTCGCCGTCATTTTTGCAGCACAGTGTATCCTTAAATGTGCTCGTTTCTCTCAAAGCTCACTCAAACCTTAGCCCCTCTTGCTGAAACTTGCATAATACCTTACCTTGGCTGACTCAATAGACAACTTTTCCTCCTTTTTTTAAATCTCTTTTACTTTAGCTAAGTTGATCCCGAGTGCTGTCAGCCGCACCCGGAGCCCTTCTGTTTTAATCACTCACGTTTTACATCTGTGATCCAATTCGGCTGTGACGCGTTACTAGGAAAGGGAACTACGAAATGTGTCCCAATTTCGGGGTATAAACCATTTTACATTTGAACACCCACCTCCCTCCAGGCGTCTGCAGTTCGGTCTTAACACTTTGTCATCTGCAGCGAGCGCAGAGAGACAGGCCCGTACAACGGCTCCCCGAGGCCCGTGTTTTGACTCCGCTAAACGAATGAACGTGCCATTTTAAGTCGGGGTTAAGGGCGTTTTACTAGTTAATTGTGTGTGATTTAAGTGTGGCGTGAGCGTAGCTGGAAAACACAGTCCCAGACTCCCAGAGAAGTAAATATGCATGTCCTCTGCATAATGTAAGTCATAAATATAGTGACGCTACAAGGGCTTCTGAGGAGGATCTGGGCTGCTCACTGCTGTTGGTTCATTATGGATTACATTAGCTGTTTATAGCCACTGTGAAGAAACAACTGAAGGTTATTGTTTCCTCTACGTCTGCAGCAACCTCACATGTATAAACCTTTTACGGCTCACTCCGAAGAGCCATAACATTATAACCACTGGCTCTGTGTGACTTTTCTGATATTAAGTTTTACCTTAAAGCTCCAATATTACACAAAATTGACTCTTGTAGCTTTAAGTCATGTTCTAATGCAATTCCCTCCTCAAAAACAGACCTGGAGTTGTGTTTTGTTTCATTCACACATGTCTTAGTAACACTTTATTATTAGTCTGTCTACATCTCCAAAGCTCAAGATGCTCTGTTCCACCTTGTGATGTCATGCAGTGGTAGTTTTCAAGTGAACAGCTCCTTTTACCTTTAGTTCAGTGGAGATCGGCAATTCCAGGGCTGAAATCATCCAAATGATTCTAGTGAAGGTGTGTGGAGTTTAAAAACACAGTGGAGCACTTCCTGTATCACCACATGATGACATCACAAGGTGGAACAGAGCGTTTTCAGTTTGAGAGAAGAACTCAGCCTAAATCTGCAGGGTTTGTGTGTTAAACATGTGTGAATGAAACAAAACACAACTCCAGGTCTGTTTGTGATGAGGAAACAAAACACAACTCCAGGTCTGTTTGTGACGAGGAAACAACATTAGAACAGGTCAGAAAACAGCGTAACATGGGCCCTTTAAAGATGCACCATGTAACTGTCTGAGGGAGAGTCCTGCTTGTTTTAATGAAGATTATTAAGTTATTGTTTTGCCTGAAGTAATACACAGTGTGGCATTAAACATATCCATCTCCATGGACACCATCAAGCCAAGTTACAGGTCATGTTTGTGGAAAGGTGACCAATCGACCTATATTTAAATGAATACAACATCACTTAATACCATAATAATGTGTTAATATTATTACACTTTCCCATGTGTTTGACCAAAATGTATCTAATTATAAAGCGTTTTATTGTCGGATAATCAGGAAGTGCGTGTTAGCATGCTCGTTGTTAGCTTTACCGTCACAAAACTCTGCTCGTTGTCTCTGAGAGTTGTGAAAAGTGCTTCTAAACTCATCGCTGTGAATATTTAGTGAGGAATAACTTTGGACCACTGCAAACCATTTAAGATGAACTAGTTCTGTTTTTCCCGTTTCTGAAGATGGTAAAAATCAGGTTACGACGCCTTTAGCGCGACCCCGTCACTGTGGCGTCTGAGGCGGAGGCTGTAGCGTCGCAGTGTTTGCAGGAGCGGGGCAATTTTGATTCCAGCTTTAGTTTTTGTAGTTTGTGTGAAATTGAACGCAGCCCACTTTGACGGTTTCCATTTTCCGATTTTGCTTTTCAGTTTTCGTTTTTTGATTACGTTTGTGTAAAAACCAGGACACCAGAACACCAAGCTGATCAGTAAGCAAAAATGTATGTTGTTTTCCATTTAAAGTCTACAGCGTTCTCTTTGATATCCGGCCGGGGATAGAGTGACAGCTACATTAAGCACACATATTCTCCTCCACGTAGCGGCGGATCGACGACTTCAGCATTTCTGCGACAGCGATGCACTGGCGGGCTCTGATAGGTAATTTCTGAGGAAGCTGCCTTATCGCTCTCCTCCCTCCCCCCCGCTCCTTTTACCCGCAGAAGAGCGGAGGAAAGAGGACAGGAGATGAGAGAGGCAGAGAGGAGCCGGATACATGCACTGTCATCAAAAGGAGTCGGCTCCGTCTTAAGATCCCGCCCGTGGATGCGTGGATACGGCGTTCCCGGTATCCAACGCGGCTTATGGTTTACATCGAGTACAGGATAAGTGCTCCAAATGTGTGCGCACGTGAAATTACTTCTAGTCTCTTACTTTTTAGTAAAGTAAAAGACGCTGCAAAATACTGAGTAGACTGAATGTTGTGGTACATATTTAAGATTACTATTGTTATTGCTTCTACCATTTTTTTTTTTTTTTTTATTTGGGTGCGATACCATAGACTGTAAATAAATGGACATAGCTAACCTGTTAGCTGCCGCTTTCCAAACAGGAAGTGATCATGGTCGCACTTCCGGCTCCATCGATTCTGGCTCCAATTGTGGCTCCACTTTCTATTAAAAAACTGCTGCTGTCAGACTCGTCATTTTGGTCTTAAATGTTCGTATTAACCCGCTCTACATGATCCTGGGGTTTTTATTTCACTATTGTGTCCGTGAGTGACTCTTTGGTTGCTATGATCCTCGCGAGTCCACTTTTTTATTAGAATTCTTTATAAACTTCTTGCCTTGTTGTACTCTGCTGATACCAGTCTGATACCACACAGTGTCAAAAAACAAACTAAGGTTATTCAATTTTGTTATATCACAAGAGCATAAAATAAAAGTCTCTCTCTGAAGAACATCCACAAAAATAAATGATACTTTGAGCCTAAAGTGTCAGAGTCAGGTGTATAATGGTCTTGATGATGAGTTGCGTTGATTTAAGCACTTTTACTTTCACTTTCACTTTTCTACTTGGTCACTTTGCACCACAGAGTGAAGATAAAAACAGCAGTGAGGCCTGGAAAAAGACCTCAGAGCACTTGGATCATTATGCAGAGTAAACAAAGTCCGTTTTAGCGCTGTTGTCCTGTTAGCGCTGTTGTCCTGTTAGCGCTGTTGTCCTGTTAGCGCTGTTGTCCTGTTAGCGCTGTTGTCCTGTTAGCGCTGTTGTCCTGTTAGCGCTGTTGTCCTGTTAGCGCTGTTGTCCTGTTAGCGCTGTTGTCGGGCTGCACTCTCCGTAGTTATTTTCCCAAGTTCAGCGTCCACTCCAAAGGCTAAATGACAGTATCAAAGAGCCTCTGCATTTAATCTGCTCTGGGCATTAGCGTTAGCATTAGCCACAGACGTCAACAGCAGCACTGCTCACATCTACGGGTCCTGATTCTGGAAAATACAGAATATTTGGTCTGAGTAGTCGCTGATATGGTACCTGAAAAATGTGCCGTATTGAAGCTTTTGCTGATTCCAATTTTGGCATCGGAATAACCCTAATCTTAAAGGTACTGCTGCTACTACTACTGCTAATTAATGAAAGTAAAAAGTACTTCAAGAGTCTTAATTATAGGAAGAAAGGTTTCGCAAATATAGGCAACATTTTTTGGAAAAGTGAAGTATTATCCCGTCTTGTACTTTTTAAATATTGTTTCTTGGTGAAATGGGTATCTAGATTCAGTGCTAGTTTTAGTATCGATAGAACAAAAACAAAAAAAAAATGGGCTCGGATTTGGCAGTCCAACTTCTAAGACACTTCATCTTCACGCCGAGACTGGATCTCATCGGGGAGGGCACCTGGCGTAGAAACCGTTCCAAATCTCCGCGCAACCGGTTCTGAAATGTTTTGTCCCTTGTTTGTGCCGATCAGAGCGGCGAGGAAGGACAGAGCGCGGCGGCGTCTTGTGTAATTCACGTCAGACGGGATCAGACCGGAGGAGACGGCTCAATGACCCTCCTGTGGAACCGGCCCAGAATAGATCAGACCCTCATTTCACTCAAGCAGCGGCCTCATCTCTGAGAACCGCGCAGACACTTCGGGACGGAGTCATTCGTAACGCACGCACTCGGGTTTATTACCGCGGAGTGATGCTAATGCAGTCTGGTGTAAGACACTTCGAAATAATGCTACGCTATTTTGCATTTTTATTCAAGTTTACATCAGTTTAAAAGAGATGCATGTGTTTGTTTGTGGGGAAAATGACTTGGCCAAAGTGGCTTAACAGTCAGTGTTAAAGTAATGAACCTAAGCCTGGATGAAAAGAGTAGTATCCAAAAGTTACTTACGCAGGAGCTCAGTCGGTCGAGTGTTTGTCCACCGCTCCGTAGGTTGGCGGTTCGAATCCCGCTCTCGACCTAAAAACATCATCGGTTGAGCGGTCAGATCCACCGACCCACAGGTTGGCGGTGCGATTCCAGCTCCCACTGATGAAGGCTGTTGTCGTGTCCTTGGGCAAGACGCTTAACCCGCCTCGCCCCCAGTGTCTGCGTGCACTGGTGTGTGAATGTGTGAGTGAACGGGTGAGTGGCTCCTTGGTGTAAAGGGCTTTGAGTGACTTGAAGGTGGAAATGAGTGGCTCTTGGTGTAAAGGGCTTTGAGTGACTTGAAGGTGGAAAAGCGCTGTATAAAAATGTGACCATTTACCATATTGTAATTAAAAATTAAAAAAATCATATTTACAAAACAAAACTATTCTCACACAAACCCGCACACAACGTACACAAAAAACAGAATGAATATAAAACTCTCAATTAAATGATCAAATCCTAGTCGTCACTACTACTATAAAAGTATTAGTACTGTAGTATAATAGCACCAAAGAACATCTCCCACATGT
>JACM01072540.1:0-11484 GCA_000787095.1 Periophthalmodon schlosseri
ACCCAAGATATGGCTGCTCTAGTGCCCCGGTGCATTTATTATACATAACACTTGTTGTATTTATTGTTTGAAAGTTTGTAGCTGTGCTATAAGAACCAGTAAGTTACAGTCATTGTTTAGACAATGTGCTGTACGTAACATCCTCTTCTTTAACTGCTGCCTAGAAAATAAAAGTACAAGTTGAGCAATTATGTTGCCACTTCACGTTTTTTGGAAACTGTGAGAAAAGAAAAAAATGTACCTGTTTTGAAGTTTGCTTTTTTGTGAAACTCACATTGCTGTACAATACTTCCATGTCTTTAGCAGCACCTGTGCTCTGGAGAAAAGAACAAGCCTGATGACATATCCTTTTATATATGTAGTAATACATTTGAACTGTTATTGCCTACCTGGTGTGACGTTGGCCTTTTTGTGACACTACTATATACAGGGAAATCCACACACTACAGAAAAAGTAGCCAAGGCAAAACATTACTAGCAAAACATGTTGGCGATACACCCCGTCAAACACACATCTCAGCAAAATATACAATAAAAGCTACATTTTGAAAAGCTTGAAATTTTGAAAAGGCAATTTTCCTATGGTAGATCACCTCTGGAGATGATGGTGATTCACCTTCAGGCTTCTTTACTATAAGTAAGAAAATGGTTTTGTAATTCAATCAACAGCAAACAAAATATCAACTATTTCAAGTATAAACTTACCTTTTCTTTTCAGTGTGCACCAGGTGACCAACAACACTATTATAATGAGTATCAGCAAACCCAGTGCAATGACAGCTGCTGTAATGTAATTAGAGATTCTACAAAAAGCAAAAAACAAAAAAATCACCCTCTTATAGCTATAAACTTAAAGCATACACTACTAGTCAAAAGCTTGGACACATCGTCTTTCAGTGTTGTTTTTCATGGTTACTACTTTCTTCAAATTTATGAAGTAAGATAGAAGGAATTATGTAGCAAAACCTTCTCTCAATTATCTTTATAATAAAGTTACCAGGGTCAGTAATTTCAGGGTCCAAAGCAGTGATCGAAGCGAAGGCTATTTTAAACATCTAAAATCTGAAACAAGTTTGGAGTTATTTTGAGTTTATTTTTTGTGTACTACAGTTCCACAATTGTTCATTCATAGTTTTGGTGCCTTCAGTGAGAGTCTACAATGTAAATAGTCATGAAAATAAAAAAGAAACATAAAAAAGTGATGGAAACTTGACTGACCTCTTGGTTCCAAGTTGGCGTGTGGAAAAAACAGGCGTTGATTCACTTTCAACTGTTGACATAGTTGTAGTAGTTGCAATTGTGGCTGATCAATAACAACATATTTGTACATGGAAACATACACCTTCAATGCATAGCTAAAACGTGTTCTATGATTTTTTTGCTTACTAGTGGTTGGTCTCATGGATAGATTTAAAAACACTGGCATCTGCAGGTTTCCGAAGTCACACCAATACCAGCCAATGTCGTGTGCCTGTAGTCCAGTCATGGTGACCGCAAACACCCCAGCAACATCTGTGTCTATGGATACCTGCGCCCCATTTGTTATTCCAAATGTACAAGGACCACCAACTCTGCACCACTTTTTCATACCAGAACCGTTGTACTTGCATTTGATGGTTATTTGGCCATCAAAGTATCCTGAAACCCATTGAGAATCCACTGAGAGCTTTGATTCACCTAAAAAAAACAAAAAACAAAATGATGTATGAAAAAATATCAGTGGGTCTTTTACAATGCCTAAAACGCATAACAAGAGTAAAATGTATATTCTATAAAAACATCTTACCTTTTTTGGTGATGGACAGTTGAAATTTTTTCCCATCATCTGTTCCGCCTTTTTCAACGATGCACCAGTAAGTATCAGAATCCTTCAGTTCTAGACTCTTAACAGTAAAGGTAACAATTCTTTGGACTTTGTTATCGTAAATAAAATACTTTGTTGAATTTGTGCCATCTGAGCAGATTTCATATGTGCAGGATCTCCACTGAGCCCCCCTGCACAGATACTTCACATGGCCTCTGTATGTTGCCTCATATTGACATGGGATGTGGACAGTGCCTCCAGCCTCCACCATTATGTGACCAACTGTATTTACACTGTGAATGCCTGAAATGAAACTACATATCACTGTCATCTTAGATACATAGATACATGGGTAGATAGATAGAATGAAAGATAGAAAGATTGATAGAAAGATAGACAGACAGATCAAGGTAGGTAGATAGATAGATAGACAGATAGACAGATAGATAGAAAGATAGATAGATACATAGATAGATGGAAAGAAAGAAAGATAGAAAGAGACAGAAAGACAGACAGACAGACAGAGACAGACAGACAGATAGATCGATAGAAAGATAGATAGATTGAAAGATAGAAAGATAGACAGACAGACAGAGACAGATAGATAGATACACAGATAGATAGAAAGAAAGAAAGCTAGATAGACAGATAGACAGATAGATTTATATTTATATTCTTACCAGAGAGTCCAGCACAGATCAACATGAATGTGACGAAAACAGCCATGGTGAAAAAGTGAAGTTGTGGAGAGAGTGCACCAGTTTAAGAACAGGTCCAGTGCTTCCTTTTTCCTTTTATGTCATAACGGATGACAAAAAGTTATTTTGACATTAAGGTCAGACACTTGATGGTGCAAAATTGACCTCTTTGTGGTGTTGCTATTCTGACGAAATGCAGTTGCAGTGGCTATTATAAATATAGAGGAACATGGACTTTTTATGGTATAGATTAAAATGAGGAACAATGATATATAGGATTTTTCTCTCAACTCTAAACACCTCTATTAGTGTATAATTACTACCTCTGCATCACAGACAAGGCAATCTACTATACTACATCCAGTATAGGTATTTCCAGTGGTCTCCCATCCAAGTACTAACTGATTTGTTGATTGATTGATCTTATTCTGTAAAGCACTTTGAATTACTTTGTGTACGAATTGTGCTACATAAATAAATGTACCTTGCCTTGCCTAACTAGGCCCAACAGTGCTTAGCTTCCAAGATCAGACGAGCTCAGACATTGACAGTGGTTTTTGGCCACCTTGAGAGACAATTGTGAGACGAGATGATTTGTCCAGTGCAGACCCAAGTGTGTTTATTTCCAACACCAGAGAAGAATATTTACAAAAAGCCTGTACACACAGCACATTCTTCGAGCAGACTAAGGTTGGCTCCTTTTATAGAGCAACTCCCTTAATTGGTTGTTCCCACACTGCAGCACAGGTAAGTTCCAGCAAATCCAATAATACTGTTAAAAGTTATCTTTAGCAAAATAATATTAATCTTTATTCGATCAAATCTGTTATTAAAATAGAGCTCTATATTACTTTATCAGTGTTAACTGAGGAAAATGAACTAGATACAAAAAGCTAAAATATAACACCCCTCCTCCTCAGCACACAGTTGTCTGCCCCGGAACAGCTCTGTCTGCCCGAGGACTCATTTGACCGGAACACCTAGGATCACAGACAACATGGGTAAGTAGAAATACAAACAATTCAATTGCAATGAATTAGCTGATGCACTTACTTGTGTCTTTTGTTACAGGCCAACTTTAACTGCAACCATTTCAATTAATAAAACATTTTAAACTTCAAGTATTGTCATCTTTTTGCCTGTTAGCTTTAAATTTAGACCTATGTAATAGACTAGCTACATTACATATACATTTGTCTATCAACATTACTTTGGGGATTTTGGTGCAAGTCAGCAGAGCCAACAAAAATGGGTCAGAGCACTACATAATTTAAAGATCTAGGCCAATGTGTTAAAAATACAGGTCAGAAAAATCAGAAGAATGCTATCCAGTTGGGAAAGGTAGACAAAAGACTCCAAGGCACTTTTGAAGGTTACATTTTAAACTGTTTTATTATGAGGCATTCACTTGGTCTGTTAAGAAGATATTTCAACAAATATAGATATAATTTTCCCATTAGGAATTATTAATTAGTATTCTCATTTCCATGGAATTGTCATCACTTTGTCTGGAATGTTCCACAGTATGACATTAAATGTATTGATCTCTTTAGAGACAAGCAGGTGACTACCACAGGCATATTCACAGGTCACATCTGTGGAGAGAATGTATGTTTACAAATTTTGAGCAATAAAAACATGTAAGATACACATGTTTAATGCTCTGCTGTGGAACATTCCAGGCAAAGAACTAAGCAACATGTCCAAGAAGACAAGCAGATGTAGACCCTCCACCAGAAAAGTGACACATTACACATTTGAGTGATAGTTTCAGTCTCGTTTGTATTCACTTCCCATCCCACTAAGTTATGGGAACTACAGTTTTACTATTTGGAGACTGTGCTGTAGATCACACTTTCCTCTGTTTGTCTTGTCTAAAAAAAGTAACAGACAGATGCATATTTTAAGGTCAGAAACATTCTCATGAAGCAGTCAACATCTTTGTTTCCCACTGCTTACCATCTGTTGAGATCTGTCCTGTGTTATAATATTGGAGTATATCACACTCGCTTCAGGCAGTTCAACCTATTGGAATAAATTGTGGTCATTACCAGATAAAGAGGCATGGGTGGTACTGCGTCCCCTGGTGGTTAAAGTATGCAACTACATTGTGGAGCACAGACAATGCCCACTGATCCAGTCCCTATGCCACCCATAAGCTGCAATTCTTCTCCATTTTAGTTACCTTGTTATTGCTTGAGGGCTTGTGGGAGAAAACGATATCACTGTAGAGCACATTTTGGTCCGTTACAGTCTGTGGGGCCTATAGATCGACAAGAGCAAGACATGGAAACTTAACATGCAATAAATGTTGTGCAATAGGCAGTGGTGGAAGGTAACAAAGTACAAGTAGTAAAGTACTGTACTTAAGTAGAATTTTTAGGTATCTGTACTTTACTTAAGTACATTTTACAGTGGATACTTTTTACTTTTACTTCTCTACATTTGACAGTGGGTATTTGTACTTTCTACTCCACTAACTTTTTGAACTGGACTAAAAAGTACTTTTTATATAATTCGAGGGGTTATTTATTAGGGGTTATACCATGTTCGTGGTAACATCCTGACTACAGTTTTCAAGTTCAAACTTTGGCTTTGAGCAAACAAAAATAAATACACAAAATTCATGAGAAAAATTAAGAAATTGATTTGTACAGCAACTGTTGACTAAAATATGTAAAAAAGATCATTTTTTAACATGTGTGAAATAAAACAAAACGCAACTCCAGGTATGTTTTTGATGAGAAAACAACATTATAACAGATCCAAAAATGGCTTAATATGGGCCCTTTAAGCATAAGAAAATGTGTAATGCAAAAAAGCTGATAGAGAAATAGAGATAGAGAAAGAACAACATACCTCTGCAGTGTGAGACTTTGTGGGAATGCTCTTGCCTGATAAACAGTGAAATAAATAAATAAATAAATAAATAAATAAATAAATAAACACACAAATAAATAAATAAATAAATAAATAAATAAATAAATAAATAAATAAATAAATAAATAAATAAATAAATAAATAAATAAATAAATAAATAAATACACAAATACTTACAGGATTTTGTCATTTTCCAAGCAACACCAGCAATGAAAAAAAATAAGAGAACCAATGTTGTAATAATGACAATCACTGTAGTGGAGCTATAGACAAAGAGAGAATAAACAATTATTTTCCTGTCAAAATATTATCACTATAATATAATCGTTGCTACTGACTTTCGGTTTGGCTGTAGATTGACTCCCGTTGTCATGACTGTGCTAGAATTTACAGGTTGACTTGCAATCGTTGTATATGTGCAAATGGTTGTAGATGGTTCACGTGTACTTAATTCTGTCAGATCTAATCCAATGTAAAAACTGTATAATTATCATTTATGTGCAAAAATATTTAGTGCATACGACAGGTTAGACTACTCATTTCACTAAAACATTGTTAAGATGGTAAATGGTCACATTTTTATAAAGCGCTTTTCCACCTTCAAGGCACTCAAAGCGCTTTACATCAAGAAACCACTCACACATTCACACACACATTCATACACTAGTGTACACAGACAGTGGGGGAGAGGTGAGTTGTATCTTGCCCAAGGACACAATGACAGCTTTCATCTGTGGGGGCTGGAATTGCAGATTTTACTAAAAATGTTGCTTGGTTTTGTCTTATTTTTTATTTTGGTTAAGTTTATGATTTTACTTCCTGGTTGGACATGGACAGCAGATGTGACATAGACCTAAACAGAGGTAATTCCAGGATTGTTACTTAGCAACGAGAATGACAGAAAGGGCCAAAACTTGTCTAAATTGTACAATAGTTATGATTAAAATAAAAATAAAGAACAACACTTTTCTTTTGTTAAATGAAGGTTTAAACTGCCAGAAAAAATGTCTTCCTTGTGGGTATATTTTCACTGTTTTTCACGATTTTGGGTGGAATTTTCTATGTTCATGACAAAGGTAGAGGTATTACATTCACTACTTCCTGTATTTTTGTACACTTCTTTTCAACTTTTTTCCCACAAACTGCCTCTGATTGATGTAAAAAAAACTATGATAAATATTCACCACAGGTACTTTCCCACCAAACCAAGTCAGAAATAGAAAATGCATGAAAACCTGTCATATGCACTTTTAATTACCAGTGTCTTACTTGTAACATATAGCGTTGTTGTGGGGGCAGCAGTTGTTACTTCTGTCATTACAGTGAGATTTACTGGCATCTGAACGCCACCATTTTGGCAGAAGTACCATCCGCTGTGCTCTTCTTTCAGTTCCTTCATGGTGATGTTGGCCTTTGCAACCTCTCTGATGATGCTCACTTTCATGCCATCCATTTGCCCAGATTTTGAGATACATCTGCTGTCAAACTTGCACCATCTGAACCAGCCTTCCTTTTCATAGTGACACGTGATAGTCACACTTCCTCCAAGAACAGCTGTTATGCTCTGCTGGTCCACATATAAACTTGGTGCATCTAAAAATGTTGTCATAATTAATATAAACAAATAATAATTGTGTGTAGTTTTTTCAAGAACATTGCAATATCATACCTGATAGGACTTGTAGAGATATTTTTGTTGTAGTCCAACGCTTTTGTGACACCCCACACAAAAAACATGTATCCTCATCGGTCAGGTCTCTAATAGTTACAGTGAAAATACGTCGTTGCTTGTCATCTAAGATTGAATATTTTGTTGATGTACTGAGTTGATCTGTTTCAACAACAGGACTTTTGCAGGGATAATAATAATTATAATAATTATAATCTTTGCACAGACAAAGGTATTTTTTATTGCTTGTGTACCATGAAGCATAACGACATGGAATGGAGATGGAACTTCCCTTCTTAACAGATAAATCTGTGACTTTCTGACTGTAAATACCTGTAAAATAACAATTAGAAATACATTACATTTTAAAACTATAATTTAAAGGTGCATTATGTAACCTTTCCACCACCTGTTTGACATCATGTTATTATTTCACCTGAATGTTCCCCAGTATAGTATTAAATTTAGCCATCTATCTTAGGAGACAAGCAGAAGACATCATGAGGTCTAGTTACAGATCAGATGTGTGGAGAAGTCCATCCCCTGTAATAATGCATGTTTTTCAAGGTACAGTAATTATTTTAAATGCCAGATAGATAAGTTAAATGCCATACATACTGTGGAATATTTCAGGGAAAGCAGTAAACAGGTGATGTACCCTCCTCCAGAAAAGTTACATAGTGTGTAAATAATTTACTTTTCTTACCAACTAAAGCAGCTGTTGTGAAGAGAAAGATCCATGAGAACATCATGTTCTGAGTTTCACCTACATTTAGTGATTCAGCTTCTTCATTTTAGTCATTACATCCTCTTTGTTACCCAGACTACACAGGACCTGGACTTATACATAGGTCTAATGGTCTAGTTTAATAATTGTTATTAAGAGGAAGCCAGCATCATTAGTTTTGTGTATTTGTAATGCAAATATGTTTTTTTGAGTTGGTGTATAGGAGCAGTAGGCTACGCTCTATTTCACTGTAGCCTATTTGCATAAACTACAAACATAACCTACCACTAACAGAGCAAAAGAAATTTCAATTCTCTCAACTGAACAAAAGTTTTAAAACCATTACTTGCGCACATAGCACAGAGACCACACTTGTTAGAGCTGTAAATGACCTTTGTATTCACTTGTATTCAGTCAAATTATGCATTCTTGTGCTCCTAGACCCAAGTTCAGCATTTGACACAGCATTTGATCATAGTATTCTCCTCCAAAGGCTCCAACAGTGGGTGTGACTTTCAGGCATTGGCTTGGAATGGTTCAAGAGTTACTCAGTAACAGGGATTTCTTTGTTTCCCTGGAACACTGTTCATCCCATAAAGTTCCTTTAATGTATGGAGTACCATAGGGTTTCATCCCTGGTCCACTTTTGTTTAATTTATATTTACTTCCTCTTGGTCATGTCATGCAGAAATATAATATACAATGCCAATTATCCCTGCCTTTTGATCATCTCAGACCCACTCAGATACTATTGCACTGCATTAATATTATCAACAGCTGGATGAAAAATCATTTTCTGCAATTAAACTCAGATAAAACAGAAATGATTGTGATTGGACCTAATGAAAAGAAACAATTAATGGCTCACATTGGCTTCTTCTTTGTGTCGAGCCTAAGGACTATGTAAGAAACCTTAAGCTTGATTTTAAAAAGTCATGTAATCATGTAACTAAACTGACTTTTTAAAAATTTGAATTCTTCCAATCGCAGATGCTGAAATACTACATACATTTCTCACAAACAGATTAGACACCTGTAATAGGCTTCTCTCTGGTCTGCCTTATAAATCAGTTCAACATCTGCAGCTTATCCAAAACTAAGCTGCTCTCATTCTGACACAGATTCTCAGATCACAATCACAAAGCCTGGGAGCTTGAGGGTTCTGCACAATATCTTTACTATTCCTAGTACTGCACTTTTCTGGACTGAGATGTCTGATGTTTTTCCTGGGATCTGCTGTAACCACTTCTCCAGTTTGGGGGTCACTGTCCCGAGTGCTCCGATGACCACAGGCACCACTGATGCCTTCACCGTCCAGGCCTTCATAATGACGTCACCTCCGTCCCATTTTGATGACGATTTTACATAACTCCACTCCTGCGCGAAATATGAAGCAACACGGAAGAACAGTAGCGGTTCTTTAGTACTCGGTTGTTTTCAGTGGTGTTTTGGTGTTTGGTTCGGGTATGGAGTACGGTAAGGAGCGGGTGGTGGCCCTGGTGGACATGGATTGCTTTTACGTGCAGGTGGAGCAGAGGCTGAACACTGCTCTGGCCAACAAACCCTGCGTGGTGGCACAGTACAAGACGTGGAAAGGAGGAGGGTGAGCATTTCTCACAAGGCTATCTCAACATAAAGCTTATTATTTCATTTTAATAAAGTTCAAAACAACTGCTGTTTAACCTGATTCCTTACTTTTAGGCGCTTTTACATGCACGACTGATTGTACGCACTCCATCGAGTCTAGCCTTATCTCCTGTCCAAAATTATTGGTTCCATAACAATAGTGAGTCTGTCAAGTTAAAGATGATCATTATTTGTAATTATTTAGCCTGGAATGTTCCACAATATGGCATTAAACTACTCTATGAAGATAAGCAGCTGCAACTCCAGTAGGCCAAGCAGTAGGTCAGGCGACCCTGCTCACAGTAAAAGTTCATGTTTTTCTACGGTGTTGTCTTAATAAAAATGCAAGATAGATACGTTTAATGCCATTTTGTGGAAAATTCCAGGCAAAGCGACATCTCCATGGAAACAAGAAGGTGGTGGACCCTCCACGAGAAAAGTTACAAAGTGCACCTTTAAAGCCACATTATCTTTTTTTTTAGCCAAAAAAATGTAGACTAAAATAAAAGCATGACTCTTATTTGGCCAGGAGGAGGGCCTCCTCCAGCTTTGTCTATAATCCTCCACAGTATGGCATAAAAATTTCCGTGGGGTATTTGCCTGGGAAATCTAGACTGATATCTCTCTGTATTTTTTATATCAGTGATTGATATCAGTCTGGTCCCCACGTCCTCCGTCGCGTCTCAAGTCAAATGTGATGGTACAATCAGACGTTTTTTTCAGTGGCACATGTGAAACGAAGGAGCTCATTGGTCACCTATGATTTACAAATAAAGCCAAATTTCTCTCACCTCAGATTGAAGAAATTGATTCTACAGAAATCTGCGACGTTTTTCAGCCCCCGTGGTATTTTTTTTCTGATACATACGGACCATGCGTGTCCCTGATTGACTAATCCACCTGTCAATCAAACCCATTTGAAAACGAGCAGATTTACTGGTGACCAGATTCACATCTTCGTAAAGTATTGAAGTGCGTATTCTTGATCCCAAGCAACTGAAGTATGGTTTTAACTTTCTGTTTCCATGCTGGTGACATGCAACCTCCAAAAAGGTACATGCTGTACCTTTTTAACATATAAGAAAATAAGTGATCTAACTTCCGTCTAAGTCATCTGTTATCTGGGACAATATTTTGTATGTTTAAGAAAATCTAATAGTTGTTGGTAGTTATATAAAGTATTTGAAAATCAAGTATTTAAATTGGGACCCAAAACAATCATCTAATAAATTCCCTTTCAAATATCTCAATCTGATATCCAATATTGCCTCCATCCAGAATCATTGCTGTAAGTTACGAGGCCAGAGCTTATGGCGTCAAGAGGAACATGTGGGTGGACGACGCGAAGAAACTGTGCCCAGAGCTGGAGGTGGCGCGGGTCCGAGAGTCTCACGGCAAAGCAGACCTAACACAGCAAGTCCCAAATGATCATGAATTATAATGACCTCTAAGCCTGTTCAAGTATATAATCTGATCATATTTTTGCTATGTAGTTACAGAGAGGCAAGTGTGGAAGTGATTGAGGTAATGTCCCGCTTTGCTGTCATCGAGCGGGCCAGTATTGATGAAGCCTACATGGATCTAACTTCTGCAGTCCAACAGCGATTAAAGGACATGACTAACCAGCAGATAGACCCCCATCTCCTGAAGACCACCTATGTCCAGGGTTACCCACAAAATGCATCTGATGAACCAGAATCAACTCAGGGATTAGATAAAGGTAACTAAAGCCACTAAAGCAAAGATTGTTTAACTTTGCTTCGGAAGATTTTTAGTTATCATGTTTTTCTAATTATTACTTGGTTTGGTAGGACAGTATCGATTGTAAATATTTATCATAGTTTTACATCAGTTCGGTGGCAGTTTGAAAAAAAAGAAGAAAAGAACAAAAATTACAGGAAGTAGTGCTCTGTTCCACAACGAAATAGCTCTACCTACGTCATCAACGCTGACAATCCCATCCAAAATTCAGGCAAAATTTACACGCAGAGAAGACATTTTTGGCAGTTTAAATCTTAATTTAACAAATTAAAGGTGTTGTCACTTATTTTTATTAATATTATGGTTTCTAGGTAACAGT
>KN470935.1:0-18112 GCA_000787095.1 Periophthalmodon schlosseri
AATCTTGTGTTTTAAACGGCCTTGTTGGATTTAAAACAACAGCGTTATGGATATTAGTTAGCACGTAGCCAGTTAGCATGTAGCTGGTTAGCATGTAGCTGGTTAGCACGTAGTTGGTTAGCATGTACCTGATTAGAACGTAGCCGGTTAGCACACAGCCGGTTAGCACGTAGGTGGTTAGCACATACCTGTTTAGAATGTAGCTGGTTAGCACGTACCTGATTAGCATGTAGCCAGTTATCACGTACCTGGTTAGCACGTACCTGATTAGCATGTAGCTGGTTAGCATGTAGCTGGTTAGCCTCTGCGATGCCTCTGAACTCTTACGATTTGAATTTTTCGAAAAGTCTATGGGAAAAATGAATGGAAACTTTTCTTCCGGGAACCTGTCACTGTTGAGCTCCAGACTGTGGAACATTAGACTGACCAGATTGAGACAAAGTACTTAATAATAATAATAATAATAATAATAAGCAAAAAAATATTATTATTATTATTATCATTCCAGCATTGACTATAGGTTAGTTACGCCAGTGCAGTTCTGGTGCGGGGCGACTTGTGTATTTCAGGTCTCATTTGGAGCATTGCGCTGATGCAAAGGCGCATTTGTGGTTGTTGTTTTCTGTTCACGCTCACACAGTGACAGTGATACAGACACCGGAGGGACCAGTCACTCAGATACGCAACATCCATCCCCCCCGGGACCATCAAGAGAAAAACAATATTTACGGGCTAATATTAACTTGGGAAGTCTGGATCAGTGAAACACCCAGCCACTCAGGGAAATGTAAATGTTTGTTCAAAATTCAGTGAGACGCGATGTACTGTGGGCTATAGTTAGTTACAAGCGGTGGAAAGTAAAGTACAAATAGTGCTCCTTTCTACAACCACAAATGTACATAATGGCAGTGGTGGATGACGTACTCAGTTTGGTTAAGTAAAAGTACAGGTACAGCGGCAAAAAGTTACTTAAGTGAAAGTTCCACATGAAAAAATCTACTTAAGTAAAAGCATTGAAATACCCGTTTAAAAATGTACTTTAAGATTAAAAAGTAAAACTATTTCACACAAGTGTTGTTAATTTGTTAAAGTGTAAATGTAGTGATATTGATTCAAAAATGATACATATTTTTGTCAACAGTAACAATACGAATCAGTTTCTTAATTTTTCTTGTGAATTTTGTGTATTTATTTTTCTTTGCTCAAAGCCGAAGCTTGAGCTCGAAAACTTCAGTCAGGATGTTACCACGAACATGGCAAAAATAACCCCTCAAATCATATGAAAAGTACTTTTTACTTTTCAGTCCAGTTCAAAAATGTAGTGGAGTAGAAAGTACAGATACCTGCTCTCAAATGTTAGTGGAGTAAAAGTACAGATACCTGCTCTCAAATGTAGTGAAGTAAAAGTAAAAAGTACCCACTTTAAAATGTACTTAAGTAAAATACAGATACCTAAAAATTCTACTTGACTACAGTACTTTGCTACTTTTACTTTTACTTTGTTACCAGCGGTTTAATTAATCAAATTTTGTAAAGGAGACTTATCTAAAATGCTACCAAAATGGCATAAAAAGTAACTACAACTTTAAGAATATTTTTCATGTTTACAATTTACAAGTACAAATTTGGCAGCAGAACTTGTTACAATTTATGTTATAATTGAGTAAAATTTTAGCCATGTAACTGTACTTTTACTTAAGTACAAAGTTTCTGTACTCTTTCCACGTCTAGTTACAAAATACACCTGGAGTTTAGAGAAATAACTTCTGTGTAAATGCTTTGGCAAATTGAGAATGACTAAGTTACAACAATTATACATTTAAAAATCAAAAATAAAACAATATAGATAATATTTTATTGGTAATGCATGGATTTTTAGATGAAATCCATGGATTTTTATGTATATATTTAGTTTTCGGCGGCATTCTAAACTTCACCGTCTCTGTCAACAACTTTGTGCGGATAATTTGGTAAACACATCAGGTCCAATATCGTGAATGGGGCCTGTTGATGCACAGAGGCGTCTGGGGTAAATAAACAGCCCAGCTCTGGAGGTATATATCTGGTTATTGGACGCGGAGGAAACATTGGTTCCATTTTTTACCGGGACGGGGGCGCGGGGGCGTTTTCGATCAGCCGGCGGGACCCTCTGTCACCGTGGAAACAGCAGACCCACCCTCCTCCCTCTGCCGCGGGACACGTGAAACCGCAACGACCACCCGACTTCGAGCGGAGGAAACGGGCAAAGAAGAAATTAGCCGAAGAACGAGCCGTACAGAAGCCAGGCTGACACTTCAAACTGAACGAGCAAGTCGCCGGAGAAACCGCAGACGTGTAAACACAGAAGTGACAAACTTGACGTCTCAAAATGTGTGAAAAAGACCGCAGATGAAACGAAATAATAAATAAATAAAAATGACCAAAAATGTGAGAACATTTTGTCAAGGGTTCTGGAAGTAAATATCCCATGGACTTGGAAATGGAAAAACTTAAATAAAATAAAAATTTAAAGCTCACTCGGAGCTAATCACATATGTTCTTGGACTAAAAAAAACAAGTCATGGGCTTTAGTTGCACCTTTAAACTTTTAATATCTTCATTTTTCCAAAAGTCTCTGGGAAAAAAATGGAAATTTACTTGAGGAATCTCGGCAGGCTTCAAATCGGGTGGGAATGTTCAGCTCCATAGCTACTGTTTTCCAGTAATCAGCCTTGAATGGTAAAATTAACCAATCACAGTCCAGTGTGGCAATCAGGGGAGTCGACAGGAGGAGGACAATGGGGTATGTTGTCCCGGGCTCCAGCGTCCCAGAACTGGACCATCTTCCTGTGAGACTTCTTGTCCTCGGCCCCCAAAATTTATGTTGATGGGCTTGATACCAATAGTAATATAAGTCTGTCTTGTTACTGGTTCTTCACTGTACCATGTCAGTGAATAAATAGTAACCAACATTAGGGTGGCCAGACGTCCCCATTGAACCCGGGACAGTCCCAGTTTTGAGCCCTGTGTCCCCTGTCCCAGCAGATTTATCCAAAACCATTAATTTGTCCTAATTTTATACAAGAAATGTCCCAGGTGTCCCAATGTTAGACCAATTTCATATCTGCCAGTGGTAAAGAGGGACATATATTGTCAATTGTTTAGCTAAAATACAGAAAACTGTGCTTGAAAATGACCATAAGGCACATATGTCAAACTCAGGCCTGGGGGCCAAATTTGGCCCGTGAGATCATCAGTTTGGGGGTATTCTTTCTACTTTCCTTTGCGACCAAAACTTGAGTGAAATGTAGAGTGTAGTGTGAAAAATGTCCATGTTCTTAGAGCAAAAGTCTTTCATGTTTGTTTGTCAGGTGTGACACAAAATGGCTGACAAAAAGTGGGTGTGGCTTCTTTGGTCTAAACAACTTTCTCAATTAATATAAAAAAGTGGAGAAATGTTATGATCTATCTGTTAAATACCTACAATGCCCTCCATTAATTTGATTAGTTTAAACCAAAGTAATGAAATTGTTCAATCGTCACCTCAGAAAAATTACATACTGTTCCTTTAATTACACATTAAAAGCGCAAGATTCAGCTGTCGGTTTTATTAACTTACTTTCAGAAACAGATTTTAAATAAAAAAATATAGGTATTGTGGCCATTATTTACCACATTGCTGATTAGCCCTGAACAAGCTTTTAAACTTTTATTTTTTAGTATGTTTATTTAATTTATTTAGGAACGTCCACGGTAAAATGAATTAGACATTTAGTTCCGGAACCAAGAGGTGGGCGGTCACTGTCGAGCACCATTACATTAACTGTATGACTCTGTGCTGAAAAGAACAAAACAAAACAAAACCAAAAAAAAAAAACCAACTTTCTCAGTTAATAATCTACGGTGACTTAGAAGTATTAATAATTATAAATAACATGAGAGCAATGTGCATAGATAAAAAAAAAATCTGGTTAGTAAAAATACATTTTATATAAGAAAACATACAGACACAAGAGGATTTGGTAAAATATATACTTTTATTTATTTCTTCATACAAAGAAATATTATGAATGTTCAGTATTTAATCATCTAGAAACATCTCTCCCATTTCACTCTTGCATTGTGTAAAATTAATTCCTTTGATGAACATACCACAAAATACTTGATTTACATGTCCTCTTTTGTACATACCGATCTGCTAAGCTAAATACATATTATATGCGGGTAAGACAAACATCTTCTCATGTTTTAGATCTTAAATGGCTGAATAAAACTCAACCGTAACAGACGCAGCAACATGGAATAAAACCATGAGTGCGGAATTCCGTATTTTATAAATTTTTCCTTCTATCGCTGGAATTTTGAGAACGGTATGTGGATTTAGATACAGACCATCATAAATGCTTAATCCGATTCAAAAATTGCACTAAAGTATTGGCCTTATTCCGTCCCGCCCACTCTTGCCTCTAAATGCTACCAAACCGTGCTTTCTTTGCGGTTAAGCGGGAATCCCAGTCATTCCAATGGAGAATTTTGGAAAAGTTTTGCCGCTAAAATATCATGTAAAGTAGGTTTGTGTAACCGATTCGCTGGGAGGCTTTAAAACGGCTTTGTAGTCCCTGTAGAACTTATTTGCTGTCAAAATCGGCAGCCTCTTGCAAAATAATACAACAACCCGAATCCCAATGGCGGCGCCCACGGCATCTTCCGGAATAAGGTCAATAGGAGGCAATGGAGGCTTTCGGCTCCAAAACTAATTGGAAGTACAATGTGCCAAGCCCCCATTACCCCAAATCTCACACATTGGTTTGAGGTTAACCCAGTCAATGGATCCAACTTGAAAACAACAACAAAATGGCCGACTCTGTGAAGTGTTTGGCTGAACGGTGAAAGAGGCACAACATTTTCCCATATTAAAAAAAGAACTCGAACTAAACAGTGATTTGTGGTAGCAATGGTGTACATTCAGTCAAAAACCAACCTATTTAAAAATCCCTTTCCATGATCCCGATTAGAGATGCATAGCTCAGTGTCGCGCCCTTTTAACAAGTCTGGGTAGCTACGCGTTTTCTCTGTCTTGCATATCAAGAATTCAAGTAGAAAGATAACAACGCACACATGAAGCGACGCGTGAGTGAACACACGGAGATAGGGAATTTCTGACTTTTTTGGCAACACGTAAAGATTTGAAATGTATAAGAGGGTGATGAGACGTGGTATCATGACAGGCAATAAGGCATTATGGGTATGGCGTGGCAATAGGGGGCGAAATTTGCAATAACTACGAACGTAAGCTTATCTTTAATCTTGACAACTGACATAGCGGACTGCTGCGTTTCTCCAAATCCCTTTAAGCTTGCGTTGGTATTACGCTCTGATAGGTCACACATCTAGACTCGTGGCAAAACATGAGACAAGAACTAATTTTCCAAGTGTGTTAGGCGAAAGTTAGAATGGAACCAGGACCATTTCTAGCTTTTTTTTGGGGGGGGGGGCAATGCAATGTGTTTTTTGAAGGTCCTATATTATGCAAAATTGACTCTTGTGAGCGTAATATGGGCCCTTTAATGTCTAATTGAATATATATTTGACAATCTAGAGTAAAAGCTACAGTAGTTTAAGTAATATTTTTTGGTAAGGGCCCCCTAGTGGCTGGTGAGGCTCTATGCACCTGCAGAGGCAGCCAGAAAAAGGTACCTTTTTAGACTATTTTGCAACTGATAAAACGATTTAAGCCTAGTTCACCACAGCAGGCCTTTAAGGGAATTTCTTATCTCCACACACAGGATGAGAAGACGTCCGTGGCGGAATTTGATTAAACGGAAACAGCTTTAAATACCTGCACTAAATGAAATGGCTATCAGTAAAATGCGATTCTGACTCTGCGTGACCTTTGAACTCCGGAGAAAGGGCACGAGCCTGGATCTGAGCCAGCACTATAGACCTAATGGGGAGTAAGCTAACGGGGCAGTATCGATCAGCCAGTTACCTTTATGAGATTAGCATAGCGCTAACACGACCCGTACGGAGACGCGGATAGGATTCAGAGCATGATGGATGGGCGGTTCATTGGAGCGGGCAGTTGGAGCACTTAGAATGAGAGGGACGCTGTATACGTTAAACAGAAGTGACACAATGAGAATCAATTAGGGCTATTGATCTACCTGCGACTGAGTGGACAGACACGGATGCTGGTAGTGAGGGAAGATGGACGCGGTGTAGATGTGAGATGCTTTAAAAGATGCACTTAGCGTAATGTGATGAGGATATGATCAAGTCAAAGCGCACGTGTATGGACTCCTCTGAGGGCGCTCCGTACCCGTAATATGATGCTTTACATAATGCCTTCAGTCTGCGCCGATTATCTGCATTTTTAAAAGCACCATTTAATTCACTGAGTTGACAGGACAACAAGAGAGGACCACGACAATACAAAATGGAGGAATGTTTCAAAACAAGACACGAGGGCCGGATGTTATGTACAAATATGGTTAGGCAGCTTAGTGAATTAATTGCTTAGAAATAAAAAATAAATTATTATAAAATAGATTTCTGTACATTTTACATATATATAGCAATATTTCCACATTTTGCCATGGTTTAACAGAAAAAAATGTAAAAAGTAGTCCGGTGATTTCACATCAATCCCAACCAAAGTTCTGTCCCGTCATCTGATAGAACTTGAGGTTGAAGGGTCTGTAGAAGTCCCGTAGCCTCTGCACCACCTCGGGGTCTATGTTTGGGTGGGTGCGCCCTTTGGTCTTGCCCAGGCAGTGGGGCTTGCTGCTGCCCTCGGCCTTCTTCAGACACGGGAAGCCCTTGGTCTGGTTAAAGTAAAAGTGTTTGTCTGTTATGATGCGTTTGAGTCCCAGAAAGTCCTGCACGCGGCCCAGCTCTCCGGCCGGGTCGCTGATCAGCCTCTCCCCGCTCACGAACAGCAGCTGCTCCATGGGGAAGTGCTGCAGCCAGTTGTCCAGGTGCTTGGCGTAAATCCCTATCTGCACGGCGCTCCACGAGGTATCGATCAGGCCCGTAGTCCTGTTTTTGAAGGTGAGGCTCTCGAAAGACGGGATGTCGGGCTTTTTGGACAGAGTCTGCGTGTAGTCCGAGATGGCTCTGGTCACCGGGTCCCGAACCACCACGATGAGTTTGGTGTCCCGGGACATGGCGGAGATCCGGGCGGGAGCTTCCCTGGTGACGAAGTAGCTGGGGGTCTTCTCCATGGTGATCTGACCATCCAGGGTCCGTGGCATTAAGTTCCTACATGAGAAAAAGTAGACATGTAGTAGGAAATAAGTAAATACACAGTAGAATATTTGCGTCTATTAACTGAGATCTTAATGTTCAAAGGTCTAAGGACAATTTTTTAGAATCAGTTTTATTGCCATTGAAGAAAATTCACAAACTAGGAACTTGCGTCGGTGTTGTATTGCAACATTAAACAAAGAATAATATAAACTATCAAATAAAAATAAAGGCATGCATTAAAATAAGATAAAAAATAGGTAGGTTAATTACAGCTGTGACATTAAACTGGTGTTTAATGTCACCAGTTTAATGTCACTTTAAACTGGTGACATTAAACATATTGGACAAAAGTGTCCAATATGACACTTTTATCCAATATGACAAAAGTGTCATATTGGACAAAATCATCTTTTTGGTATGTTGCCTGTACAGTGTCAGAGAGTCATTGTACAGCCAATTAATAAATAACCTTATTAGGCAATTTATTATTATTTATACAGGGCAAAACATTGGGTCTTCTTGCCGAGTGCCCTACGTTGCTCTTTAGCTTTGCACCCCGCTAACAATCCATTCACAATAGGCTCAATAAGTCACAGCCACAAAACCTCAAGAGCCTTTTAACAGTGATTTTGTACACTTTTTCTAAGTCTCTTTTCCTATAAGAGCAAAGCACTCCCCATCACCACCTCTACAAGTACCCAACCCCATCACAGGCCTAAACACAAGAGGCAGAATGTGCTGGAAAGGATTTTGAGGACAGGTCAGAATTCTAAGGTAAAATTTGCTGTTTAACTGTCAGATTGCATTTCTTGACCTGGTTTATGATTAATACCTCTGTAGTTACTGGGCTTATCCATATGAAACAAAAACTGGCACGAAGTTCGACTTCTTCTCTGACAGAATACATACACAAAAGCTTCAGAGAGTGGTGTCATTATTCAACCTCAAAGATGTGACCCATAAGATTAATATGGAAAGTTTATGGAGCCAATACAATTAAATAAAGTTCAACATTTGTGGATCATTTGAATATTTCTTTCAAAAACGATGAGTCACCCATAAAGTTATATTGGCCTTTGCCCACTGCCCTCCATCTGAAATTATAACATAATCAAAGTCTAGAATGGGAACGCAACCTATCCATGGGTTTCAGAATTATGAACAGATAGGCCAAAGCGATTGACAGTTTTAAACAAAATATTATATCTTTTTGAAGGGTAAAAAGTCCTTAAAACGCTGCATAGAACAGGACGCTCCAACCCATGAATAGGAGGTTAGCGGGAGGGTACGGCCTTTGCATAATGTAATCAGTTTGATGGACTGCGCTGGGTTCTGTAATCAATGACTCACTAGGCCTGTTTAGCCTTATTACAACAGGGCTCAAAAGGCTATTAGTGCAGGCTGTGGTCCAACGTCAACATGCTCAATCACTCAAACTATATCTCTGTCCTGACACACAGCAGACGGACCATTGAGAGACCACATATTTGACTTTCTGACTGCCCCGTAATCTCAGTTTGACGAAGACACTGAGGTTGTGGAAATAGTGGTAGTTAATATGGAATGGAGCCTGCATGAAAACCATTTGTAACAATCTTGGTCACTTAGATTTGAGCGAAATGATATTGTTGATGTTACAAAGACAAATCATGACTTTATAATGTAATTAGATGGAGCCATAGACTGTATAAAGAAGTGGACTAAGGGAGTGTGAGTATCATAGCAACCAAAGAGCCAATCCGGAGCGAGGCTGTTGAAGGTAACGCCCCGTCACCGTCAATCAAACTTGCTGCTAATGCAGGGGAAAAGAAGGCTCCTGATTTGTCTGTTATTAATGTTCTTATCTTGATTTACGGACGCAATAGTGAAATAAAAATACTAGGATCATGTAGAGCGGGTTAATACGAACATTTTAAGCAGCAGTTATGGAGAGAGGCGACAGTTTTTCAATAGAAAGTGAATTGGAGTCGATGGAGCTGGAAGCGAGCCCATGTTCACTTTGTATTTGGAATGTGGCGGCTAGCAGTTTAGCTATGTCCATTTATATATACAGTCTATGGATAAAACTGTGCTGTAGTTTATTTGTTGGTAAAAGTGGGTGGACCCAAAGCGCTGTACTTTGCATTATTCATTCACTCTATACTCGGTTGAGCTAACAATCTCGAACAATGCTGACGAGCCTTAAAAGTCTTTCTTCAAATGAATTCCCAGCGTATGAAAACTCCTGTCTCCAACTTGCTTTCCTCGAGATAAACTTCCAGACCTCACAACTTGATTTCACATTTCAAAGTTCTCCGTCTCTCTCGCACAAAAATATACAACTTGAAATTGCCATGCTGCTTGTCTTTCAACACTGCCCCACCAAAGAACATGTTTTTGGACTGAGTCTTCCCTCAAATTGGGTGAGGACTGGCGGATTTGTTACACCCAAACGTATCATTAGGCAGCACTCGAGAACTGCGTAGGGGAAAGTGAACATGGCCCGCTCTTTTGGGTTGGGTTTCAGTCAGACGCGGAGGCCAACTGTGAAGCGTAGATTATAATGGAGGAGATAAGAGACGTTGGTAACATAGTGAGCTCACCTTTCTGAACTTGGCGGTAGTTCTATGGAAGTATGTACTATACTGTATCGAATTTGGTTTTGGGAGCGATTTCGTCAGCTTAGTCCAGACAGTAAAAAGATACAGTCCAGCAATTACTAGAGGTGGGAAGAAGCGGGTTACATTTATTTGAGGAATTTTAGGAATATTTGTTATTACTTGATAAATTCTTTCATATTTTAGTACAATTTTCCCAACTCCTTCATCTCTACTTCATACTGCATTTGTTTTCGAAATGTTAACATAACACATATCTAAGAATGTTAGTAATTTTATGCTATGTGCTATGTATTTTACGACATGTGATGTAGTTTATGTATTAATTATTTTTCCAGCTGTGATTAAAGATGCATTGAGAAGGGTTATTTATTCACATGAAGCAAATAATGCATTAATGAAATTCAAATAACACATTTATTTACACAGCTTAATGAATTTCCGATGACGTTTTACTTTACTGATCTTTTGAATTAACAATATGTTTACAATGTTGGCTCCCCTAGCAACCACTGGCAATTACCCCAAAGCGTTGAACCATAACAACAGTAAAACCCAAGGCAGAGTCAGATAACCTGGGTCAGCGGTGTATCAGGCTCCACAGTCTCTGATAAGAGCCGGTGCTGTTAACCAAGGACTCTAATGTGCTATTGTGTTGGTTTCACTGGTGTAATCCCATTCGAATGCGTGGTAATCTCTACAAAGTGTGTTTGCGTTTGTGATAGAGGACATTTAAGGCACTGTAACTGTTCTTAAAGCAAATAGGACCGAGTGCTTGGAATCAATACAGGAATTAACTGAACAAACTTAAGATTAGATTTCCCTGCTTAATGGTTATTGCAGTGAAATTAACCCAATAGGTTTAAAAACAAACATGGAAAAGTTGGATGTATTTAGTTCCAAGGACACACATCTTAGGAACATGAAACAGGAATCAAACTACAGACCTTCCAGTAATGCAGGGCCTATTGAGGATCAGCTGAATGATCTATTAAAATCCAGGCACATCAAGCGACTGAGATAAATTGTTGTTTTAGGAAGGGCATCCAGTGTAAAAATCTATGCCAAATCGTAAAAAACAAACACAAAAACATTTTATTTCTGTGACCTTACAAAAAAGAACATGAAAAAAAGACATAAAAATTCGCCATCCAATCTCTACCGGCGCAACCCACGGGAATCTTGGGTCTAAAAATGCTTTCCCATCTTAAACGCCTGTTCCTATAGAAGCCCGTCTAAAAGCCTGAATCTAGTTCACGTCCTTCGCCCTCATGGCTAATTCATGCAGCCTCCATTGGCCTGTGAATATTTGTGTGCAAGAAACCCTTTTCAAACCAGGAAACGAACAAGACTGACAAGAAAAGACCTTGGGTAATTTTAGGTAAGTAATAAAATGGCTTGTAAAACGGTGCAGGCAGATTTGTGTAATCCTAAAGCGTTGCCAGTGATCTAATTATGATAATATGGTCTTGATTGCTGACACATCAGAGGGGTGAATGGAGAGGGAAGCGAAGCAGTTCTCGAAAAGCTCATTAATACGGCACTGCAATCAAAACAGATAGATACAGTTTTATGCAAGATTGTGGAGCGTTTTAGTGCCAATATCAACAATATTTGAATTTCAGGACTGACAAATAGTCTTCTCAAAAAATATAAACAATTTGTAAATTTTTGGACGAACAATAGCGATCTGTCTTGCAAGAGTTTTGTTATTTCGTATGCTAACATCCGAAAGGAGTCAAATGGCGTCGAGTTTAATCCGATTTCGTGAAGACAATGCAATGGAGAACCAGTAAAAGGGGGGTCTGAGTTACAATGTGCATAGTGATAGATTATGCTTATCCGAGCTTAGGGTATCCTGCTTGAAAACCAAGTTGGGGGTTGCACATAAAATACAGAGCTGCTTGGATAGCTTGGGAAAAAGAAGGAATTTGGCGAGGAAATAGTCTAAAAAAAGGCGCCAACTTTGCAAAAAAAAAAAAGAAAAGTAATAAAAATCCCACCTTTGACTCGAGCTAGTGTCTCGGTTAATGGTTGGTGAAGAGTTGAAGAGGCAGGAAAAAGACACAAAGGTGAAAAAGTGGTGCTTGGAAAAACAATAGCCATTCTGCTCTAGTGTGATTTATGGGGCCGCTGCTTTTCGGAGATTCGCTTAACAAACAGGGAGTTCTGCGACACGCCGGCAAGATCCCTTTTTTCCTGCTTTTCTTTGAAAGTGAGCTATTGTCCCGGGGCGAAGGGGGCGAGAGGGTGGGTGACACAGGGTGGGAGAGGAGAGGAAAGAGGGAGGAGGGGTAAGGAGGAGGAGGAGGAGAAGAGAAGTGCTTATCTCGAGTGGAGTGGGCCACTTCTGTACCCACTTAGAGTCCACAGAGGGGAGATGTTTGGAGAGCTCTTGAGAGGAACAGTGTCCAAATTACTCAACATGGTCGCCAAGCTAAACAACTACAATGTACGGGATTCGACAACCAGATATTTTATGTTTGATTTATGGGGAACAAAAGACTGTATAGTTTTGGCTGTCTCTATAGAACTAAATGTTAAAACATGTTGACTAGAAGGTGTTGGTGTTAAGCTGTGTTTTGTAATAAGCTCATTGGGATGTCTAGGCATGTAAATGTCATGTAAAAGTTAAGCTAGTATGAATTTTCAAGGCGCCATTTATTACGTTCATTTCAAAAGATAGCATTGTGTTAAATTGTTAATCGTTATGGCAATGGTTCTAGTTTTTCATCAATCTGAAACCCAAGCATAGCTAGCTCTCACGATTCAAAGATTTTGCATGTTAGCCTAAAGTTCTTAACTGAAAGATCAAGGAAGACTTCAACTCGAAGACATTGACTTGTGAGCTTGAGAAAGTAGTGGAGTTAAAGATATACTGAAATTTGGCTTGTAAAGTAGTCTGCAAGTCAGAGAAGGTTCGTAGGTTGAAAGCATTTATTTAAATCTCAACACGCCGCCTTTGCTTTGAGGAAATTTACATGCATAAAAATATCTTTAAATACACGGGTCAAGGAAGCGCATTTTACAGCTGTCAGAAAGAAATCAAATATAAGATAATTCAACGTTTACTTCATCTAAACGCGCATCAACCACTTCGACTGCCAGTCTGACTTGTTTCTTTGCACCTTTGTCCATTGAGCGTACATTTCCCAGTTGAAAGACATGCCAAAACGCGCCGATAAGACAGAGAACAGACGACCTTGTCACATGACGCATCAATCGGGGCCCGGCTGGTGGCCCTTTGGCCCCTCTTTTAAGGGCCCTCATCCCGGTCCAGATCACCGCAGTCAGGAAAAAGGCTTATTTCTGTCTTTTGCTCCTGTCACTTTTGATTTGATGATAACTGCCTGCCACCACAGCGCGCCTCACAAAACACACAAAGGAATGAAAGCTATTTGCTCCATTTCCTACAGGATACAAAAAAATTTCAATTGTCTCATGTGTCTGGATTTAGGAAGCGTTTGAATCGGAAATGGTGCTGTGTTTATTTGAATGCAGACAAATACAGTTGATAGATGGGTTTGCCTTTACTACTACATTTAAGGTGTCTTCACGGTTTGAGGACTCAAGATTAGGGCTGAACAATTTTGTAAAAAAAAAATATATATATATAGAAATGTGATTTTTCTGAGTATTGCGATTAGATTTGCGATTTATATTTAAAAAGTAGGGTTGTTCTAAGTGTACAATTAATACAAAGATCACATGCATTTCAGAACACGTTTGTAGAGGCCTAAACTACAGGTACAACAAGATTTTTCGATAAGAATACTGGATATTTTTTTCTTTTCTGAGCACAGCCCTACTCTAGACTGTTTTATTACCAGTCGGAGTCTATGCCACTCAACACTGAACAGCTCTGAATGAACTTGTTTAAATTAATGGGACAAAATCAAACAAATGGTTGCACTCACAAAGCTATTATCAACCCGGCCTTAACGCACTTCAGTCTCTCTCTCCATTGATCTAAGTCTTGGCGGCCCCAGGCTCTTCTGATAGCAAAGTGACACTTGAAGGAGGAAATGAGAGAACAGGCCGCCTTTCATAAAAGAGGACCACTTCAGATGAGGCGCTGGGTGGGCACAGACCAGAGACTACAGCCAGTACAAAGGAGTGACTTTACTTAACCACTTCAGTGATCTTCATGAAGCATTAAAAGAGCTAAGAATGTGTACACAGTATATGTGAATGGGCAGATAACACTCAAACATAACAGAAAGCTAGCGTAAATGGCTAATCATTCAACTATTTGCAAAGTATACTATTGCTTTTTACGCCTACAACTCCGCCTTTCCACACTATGTGAATTGTATTAATGGTTTTGAGCCAGATGCCCAACCTAACACATCCGCCTCCATTTATCCAGGCTTTTAACTTTTAACGATTCTTCTGTTTGATCATTACAGCCCTACTCAATAGTTGGCATAGCTATAATTATATCAGTGAGTACGGTTTGTGAAAATTTGTGAACATTCTCCAAGGAGATAGATCGTTTTATAGCAAAAGGAACATTTCAACATATGCTTTTACTTGATTTTAGTCTATTTTTTAGCTTAAAAGTTCCATACTGTGGCTTTAAAAAATAACATGTCTACATTTAAGTGGCTACGCAGACGCTAGCCATTTTCAGCCACAATCCCACATGGCATTAGTTATAAATGAAAACTTAATTAGCTGACATTTTTACAACTTCTTTCCAACTGTAAACCCACAACTAGGCTCCTTAAACGAGAGACCGCAAATATTTAGCGCTACACCTGCCCGTAACTAAACTCCTACACGCGGAGCTAAATGACGATACAACCTCATTAACCTGCAGCGTGTCTCCTGTCGCTGCTGTCGGCCCTGCGGTTTCACATTAACAGGCTCCACTGAATAATGGTGTCATTGGAAACTCAGGGAGGCGGCTGAGTAGTCATCTGTCTCCTGCCTCCATTAATAATGCATGCCAGGGCCTGGATGGCAGAGCAGCGCATAAAGCAAATTATATAGAATTTCTGACTCCGTTCTGTTTTGACATCCATAATTTAAGCAGGAGATCGTGTCAACAGTGTTTTTGAAAATTGGAGGGAATAGGCAGCATCCGACGCAGTTAATAAAATACTATGCACTTTTGTTGATGTATAAATTTCATTGTTGAACTATGTTGCAGATTAAGTACGCTAGAATTACCTATATTGCTATTTTCAAGTCATTGCAAAGCTGTTAATGTGTGTTTTTTTTTTTTTGTTTTTTTTTCACATGTCGTAGTAAAATATTTGTTAAACCCAAGCGCAGATGTATTCTAAAGCATTTTATTGTCCGTGAACCAGGAAGTGAGCTGTTAGCAAGCTAGTTTTTTTGTTTTTTTGTGTGTTTTTTTACCGATAGTCCAATTAGGTTCATTACGTCTTCTGTATTGGTTATACTTAAGATTCGTATGTGCGGACCTCAATTTGTTTCATACCTTGACAGTTTCGGCTGGGCCCTGAGGAAGGCGGCAGTTTGCAACCGAAACTGTCAAGGTATGAAACAAATAGACATCTGCACATAAGGATCTAAAGTATAGGGGTTTTTTTTAGCAGCTTGGTATCTGATAGTTGAGAAAATCGTTTATTTCTTCGCAGTGAATAATTACAATGATAGGAATGTGTTGGCAAAAGAGAGGAATAACTCTGGACCACTGCAAACAGTTTAAAATGAACTAGTTCTATTTTTCATGTAAGTTAAAATGTGCATTTTCTCAGAATTTTTGACATCATCACTGAGTCTGTAGGCGAATTTGACTTTTACATTTTACCCCATACCATAACGGAAGCTTTCATAACACCATGCAACAAAAGACCCACATAGTGTCAACGTCCATACTACGACTGGTCCCAGGACATTGGACAAGCCTGTTCTATGAGCAAAAAGTGGCCTGGGAATCTAGTGACCCTCCCCGTACACCAACGCGACCACTGCAACCCGTCCATCCATCACTTCACACTGGAATCATGGGAGTCTGCAAGGAGAACTCAAGCAATTTTAACTATTTTCTGTTGACGAAACTAAATGAGAGGGGGAAGACTTGTGGTCGCAATGGTTTTAGGCTTGAATCCAGTCTGACTTTGGGGCAAGATCACATAGTAGTAGTAGTAGAGTAAATAAACAAAGATGTAACCACTACTATAAAGTCTTAAACCACATTAGCGACATTAAAGGGATCCTTGAATTTTACCGTAGCCACAACTGTCAATACCACCCAGTTATATGCAATGGGATGTTTAAGCACAACACCGAAAAGCATAGCGGCTTCCAAATCTTTTTTCGTCAAATATGTGTTGGTATTCGGCACCTTTGCGAGACTATGAAAGAATGTGCGTATTATAACCCATAACAAAATACAAATTTGATCTGGAACCTATGCGTTGCGGCTAGGGGTGGCTGACTGGAATTACAGAGTGTTAATATCCCTGCAGCGAAGCCATGTGGTATAAATAAAACACACTACCGGAGCAGACTTGGTGAAAAGATGATAGCGGAGGGTTGTTAGTCCAAATTCCCCTAGTGTGCTCAAATCATGCCAAAAAAAAAGCAAGAGTAGGCAACATTTTTGCGCCAAAGATGGTAACAAAAGTGTACAGATTAGTTTGACATGTGATACAATGGGAGTAACTGGACACTTACTAAGTTACAGGCGTGGAGTGAAGTTACAGCATGGAACTATATTTAGATAATGTGTGTAAACAGCGTGGAAATTTTCCTGGACACCTGGATCTGGCAATTGACAGTTGGCAAACACACCCATTAGCCACTATTGCTATGGCTAATGCTAGAATCAAGATGGCTGACATTTTAATCAATAGTTCGTATCTAGCGTTGCTTATAGTGCTGCTTATCCCACTGTATTTTCCGGAGTATAAGTCGCACCGGAGTACAAGTCGCACCAGCCAAAAAATGCATAATAATGAAGAAAAAAAACATATATTACAAATATAAATCGCATCTGAGTATAAGTCGCACCCCTGGCCAAACTATGAAAAAAGTGCGACTTATAGTCCGGAAAATACGGCATATCTCGTGACATTTTTACCGAAAAAATTACCATTTAAAAGTTAAAATCCGAATAATACGCAATTTCTTTACTACACAATGAATTAAAATGAAGATGTAGTTCAAAAATCTCTAAGAACTGCTTTCTATTGAGTCTTGCTACTATATATTCAAGATTAAGCTAATTACATTACTATCTTAAACTTGACCAAACAAAAACACATCCAGTTAGACAGCTTAATCAAGTTACCATTATAAACTGTGCATGTTCTGATTCTTTCCCATCAGGAGTCAATGTACTGCTAGCAGATTAGCTTAAATTTGTTTGATGCCGCTAATCCTTGCTAATCAGTGTTTGCCTTAGCTGTTTGCGGAAGGTGTTAGCGACCTCCAAGCCCTAGCATTCCTACAGGATGGGGCACGATGGACTGAATAAGGTAAATGAAGCGTGAAGGAATAAAAAAAAAGGGAGGGAAAAAAAGAAAAAAAAAAACAAGGGAATAGACAATGAGGGGCTGCAGGTGAGGGCTAGCTGTGTATGCGCTAGCAGCCACCTATCAGGCATTCTGACTGATTCGCTGACACCTGACATGCTCCGAGAGGCACACGACTCCTTGATCTAGCAACAGGGAGGATGAATAAAAGATGAAACAGACTGGAAAAGAACATACATGCCACCATAACCAACCCCCTGCCCGCTCCCCATTCACTCTCACGTACACACACGTGTGAAGAGGAGGAGAAGCTAGTTTGCATGTGTTTTGAATCGCTGTCATCCGTAACAGGATACATACCTTATTGTAGAGAGTAAAATGCAGTATAGACCGGGAGGGAATTTTCTTTTTACTCACAAAAGTAGAAAAAAACTTGATTGAGTAGCTATGAACTGAATGGAAAGAAGCTGATTTGGTTGGTCTCAATTAGCAAATCGCAAAGGCTGCAATCATTTAAGTAACATAATTCCCTCAAACAACAAAATATCTGTTTTTTTTTTTTAATGTAAACAGATGTTAACGCTGTAGTTTCTAGCTCTACAATATTCTCAAATGCATATGCTACTTGTCAATCTGTAAATTCAGTAATTCATATTTTAATGCTCTTGGACACTTTAAAATCTAAAACGCAACTCTGACGTAAAATTTGGTCAAAAAATTGTTTTAAAAAATCATCAGCCCCACTGCAAAGATTAGAAGTAATAGTTTACATACTTCAAATAATTTCCTGTCTCTATCAAACAGCCGATTAGCAGATTTTAGAAACATTTGCAATTA